>JAQZBX010030561.1:12025-26851 GCA_029593785.1 Cabassous unicinctus | reverse complement strand
AAAGGGTCTGTGGAACAAAAAAGGTTAAGAGCCCCTGCTTTAGGGAAAGCAGGATTCTGGCCCTGCTTAACTTATAGTTGTTAAGAGCAATGATGCCAAACCCTTTGCAAAGATAAAAAATGAAGCATTTAACATAAAAATAATCATACACGAATCCTATTTTCACATTGCTACTGTATGTCTCTACAGAAACTTGGGTGTGTCAAGAATTTCTGGTCCAAAGGAGAGTCAGTACTTATTCATTTTTGTCAACATGGAAAGAGTTTACCTGTCACTGCTTAAAATCATTACCCCATGCAACACTGTAATCGTCTAAGAATGAAATTCATAAATTAGTTCACAACATATTTCATTATAATGATTAATGTGGTTAAACAATAGTAAATGGACTGTATCCTTTTCTAATCGTGTAATGAACTCCTAATGCATTTCAATACAGAGTTCCAGTTGTTTCAAAAATCAGTTAATAGTTTTTAGGCTTTCGAGTTTAAGCAGTGAAAACCATTTTTTCTCTTCCCAAGGGAAGTTCTGTCATAATTTCTTAGTTCTTATCTAATTTTCTTGGTTGGTTAAGAGGCAAGTGATTACCAAACATTCATTTTATTGGCAGTTTAATGATTTATGGTTTTTAATAAATGAATGATAATTTAAAACAAGAAGCTAGACCTTTTTTCCATTATGTAAAATATTCTTTCCATTTTGAATTTTGAACAAATGTTTTGTTTTTGTTTTTTAACATATGTTTGTAGAAGTATCCTGTTGAATTTGAAAGGAGTTACTGGTGCCTATCTCTCTCAGGGACATTTTTGCTGGGAAAGTCTGGGGCACATCTAGAGGCCATCTCCCAGCCCTCAACTGCCCCTGCCTCCTTGTCTATTGTGTGCAGACATTTCGGTGTATTTCCATTCCACATCCCAGGGTGATGTTAGGTCTAATGAAAAGACCCTATCATACCTTAAACTCTCAGTGGCAGGGCCCACTCCCCCGGGTTGTATAAATACCCTGCCCTTGGGCAGCACAGGCTTTTCTCTCCTCTCCCATTGGAAGGGGGCCATGCACAGTTGCCATTTACCAACCCCGAACTCAGCAGCTGACTTCCCCAGGAGCCTTTCCAGGGTGAGATCTCTTCCCTGGTCTTGTGGGCCTTTGTGCTGTGTAAGTAATAATGCTGTCACTTGCTCACAGTTTCTGTTGTGCCTGAGCCTGTGTTCCCACAACACACCATATAGCAACTCACTCCACAGTTTAAAGAAGCAAGTGGGATAATTTTGGGAAAGTGTGTAGCATAGGACTAGACACTTAAGTGCTCAATAAATGGTAGCAATATCTATTATTATTTGACAAGATCATTGGCAAATGAGCTGAAAACTGGCAGCCAACAGGAGTCCAAGTAGGCAGGTGGCTATTAGGCATAAGGGACCCAATCATAAGGGGATTTGTGCCCAAAGTATAAAAATGTGTCCATTATGGAGAAGCATAAAATATATAGCAACGACATAATAATTGTGAGACTTTGGGGACAAATGGCCTGCTGGATACACAAAGGAGGGAAAACCAACTCTTCGGATTAGGATCTCAAATCAAAGCCCACAGTTGAAAGTGATGTTCGCATTCACACTTTCCCCCAGAGGACCAACCTTCGTCCCATGTCTATGTCAGAACTGGACTCACTGCTGGACTCACTGCTTGCAATGCTAGAGGGAGAAGGGGCAGGACATCAGAAGGTTCAGTCTCTAGTGGTAGAGCCAACATTGATTAGGAAAGGGAAGACATATAGAATCCTACAAACAGTATTTGTTTATACAAGAAAACCGGCCCGTCAACACCATAGGAAGAAATCGATCCTGAAACAGAATCTAGAAGTCTCTGTTCCAGGAAAATAGAAAAGAAAAAGCAGGGATTTGGAGCCAAGATTTTGCTTTTGATTTCCTATTCAACCTTGGACAAAGTATTTATTCTCTCCAAGTCTTAATTTTTCCATCTGAGAAAAACAGTGCATATTAAAAATACAGAGTTGTGACAAATGAGAATGTGCATATGAGAGCACACTATAGACTGTAAATCCTGTAAAATGCTTATTTTTACCTAATCTTACTTGCTGTGTCTTTCTTGACCCCTCTCTTCCTCTTTCTGATCAAAAGACATAAATTCTCCTATATTCAAAAAAGTGTAGGTTAGACTGATGGCCTCTCCCATCCTGTGAACCTTGGCAATGGTGGTATGGGAAACCCCATTGGCTTGGAACAAGAAATGCTCTACTGCGACCAGAATTCCAAACATCTCTGAGGTTGCTCATGCCTGGGTGCAGTTCTCACAGGGGCATTGAATACCGTTTGACCAGTGCCAAAGGGGAGACAGCTGCACAGTCAAGTGGCCAGAGTCCTCAGATGAGTGGCAATAACCCAGGAGCCAGAGAGCTCATATTCTAAACCCATTAGCTCCTGACCTCCCACTCCCTGCTCTCAGAAGACTGAAGGCAGCACCTGCTGTAGATCTACTTCCCAGGGGCATGGGGGGTGGTGGTGGTGAGATGTTTTCCTTTTTATAGGAAGATCCCTCCTGCCTGTGGATCCCATTAAGTTTCCATTCTCTTCTAATGTTATGGCTTATTTGTAGAATTATTATTATGCTGTTCTTTCCATTTAGAACATCAGCTGACTTTTTTCTCTTTTGGCTGTTTGGGGACTCTCCTGCCATCCTGTACCTGTGAAAACGAGAAGAGTGAGGCTATCTGATTTCAAGGGCTAGGAGAGCCGCTCTGTGCACTAGGCAATGATTTCTTTCTGGGAGGGAAATGCACCTCTGTGATTTTTATACATAAAAATCCATCCAAAATTGTGGAATCAAGGAGTGTTGCAGAGGAATTTGAGATTATTCTCTACTGAGAAGAGAACCATGACATCACAGAGGAGGGATCTGCACTGATTTCATTGGAGTTTCATTGAAGGCAGAGCTTGTTGTCTAATTTCACTTTTAGGTGGGGTTAAGCAATCTAAAACTTACATCTGTCTGGATGGCTTGCTGCTGACTGTTTGGCAAAAGATGGAATGCAAGGTATTTCCATCAAAATTAATTTATGGAGGATCATTATTTTGTTGTTGTATTAATAGTCACTTTGGGGTTCATATTTTTTTTCCTCACTCTTATAGTAAGTTTTATGATACTGAGCTGAAAACCTTTTACTCTGCTCTGAAGCCCAACATATTTTTCTTTCTTTCACAAATGATTATCATGGAGTTCTTGTGGTTTTTCCACACAGAGAAATTACTGTGTTGATGCAGTAACTTTCTAGATTGCACACATCTTCCCTGTCCTCCCCTTCTGCATTTGTGTCATCTTTGTTTCTGGAAGAAGTTTCTCAACGTCCAGACCCGAGGCAAAAAATGAGCTTTGTTCTCTTGCCCATCTCTTTCATCCCCTAAGGACTGGCAGAGCAGTTGGGAACATGTGTTTCTCCAGGGCTAGCCTCTTATCTACATCCAGGAAAATGCTTTATATTTCCTCCACCCAGACTGGTAGTGCTGAAAATCCCCCAGCAAATGGAAGAGATTTTGCATTCACCTGGTCCAAACTTATTTTTCAAGCAAGGAATTATAGTCACAGAGAAATGAAGTTATTTATCAGTATTACAGTTAATATGAGCTAGTAGAAAAACCCAGTCTGATGTACTTTCCACTTGATTAGTTTGCTGCCATCCTTCCAGGTTCCAGCCATAGTATTATAATTAATTATGCCAAAGATTTTATCTACCTGTTTATCTATCTATCTATCTATCTATCTCATCTAATCTATTAATAATGTCTCCATCTAACTTTATTATTTTTATAGTGGCTAGCCTCTAGGAGAATGCTAGGGTGCCAGAAAAATAAATAAATAAAATACTAATATGTCCATTTCTCTTTCCAGAATGACAACCCAATTATATTCTATGGTATCAGGGCAAGGATCATCACTCATTATCATTATCACCATCACTTTAATTATGAATATTTGATGTCAATATGTGATTTCTGAATGAGCTCACCCTTTCATTATCTGTGACAAATTGGGCAGTTGATTATATATTCTATTACATTACAATTAACATAATTATAAATAATTCATAGTTAATTGCATCATTCACTTCCAGTTGCACATATTCAATTAACATCCACCCCCATTTCTTCTTCCACTCCCAGCAACAGAAGCTAGGTATGAAGAAAGAATCATAAGGCTAGTAGTTTTATCATTTGGCCCCATATAAAATGTATTCATCAGCAACTATATGTTTCTCAGCACATCCAACCCAAATGAAAAAGCTTCCTTCTTCTTCCATCCACATTGCCACTGCTTTATGTCAAGTTCACACCACATCTTACCTGACATTGTGGCAGCCTACAACCCATTCTCCTTGCCTGCATGTTTTCCCTCCTCTAGGCTATCCTACTTATCTCTGACTCATCTTCCTAAAACTCAACTTTGATCAGATTACCCTTCTCAAATACTTTTTGAACCTGTGATTGCATCCTGAATAAAAGTCAACATTGTAACCTCACTCACGAGACCCTCATGCAGAAGTGGAGCCAGGTTCTAATATTAACACTTACTTTGGCATATGGCAGCCTCCATCAGTATTCAGTGACTAAGGAGGAAATTTGGGGCACAGATCTGGGGACAGGACTTGGCTAGAGGGTGTTCCTTGCACTCTTGATTGACTGGAGAACAAACTTTAAAGAAAACAGGTTCCCCTCATCTATCCCCTCCCATCTATCAACACTTGCAGTGTTTTCTTTAATTATTTTCATCCTATTCTTAAAAGCATGTGTCAACATGCATTCTTTAAATTTAGCTGAAGCCATGCAATTTGTGGAGAATGGGCTTTGGAAACATCTCTACCATCTCCCTCTGAGCTATGTTTCTGTACTCAGGATTTAACTTCTTTGTCTGTTTGATTGATCTCTATTTGCACATTCACTAGGCTCTGAAGAATGACTTGAAAACTGTAGGAACATGTGATCCCTTCAATTTGATGGTTGTATTTATTTCTGTGCTTGCTCCACCAGATTTATGTTTATATCTTTGTTGGGTAGAAAGGTGCCAGGAAGTGCTCTTTGAATTACTTATGGCAGCATCTCGTCAACTCTACCCTCTGTTCAAGGAGACAGGGTGTCTGCTGCTTGGAGTCACTTTGGCGGTCTCCCTCAGAAGGAAAGCAGGTTTATGCATCATGGCAGGCCACTCCCAGGCTTGTGGGGAGCTATGTGAGGTGAGGATGGTGAACACAGCCTCCTGGCGAGTTTGAGGACAGCCTCTTTTAAGAGAGTGGACAGATAGACCACTAACCAGGTAAACAAAACAAGAGGAAGTGACCTGATCCTCTGAATTTTGAGATTTAGAGGGAAAAGCTTCTTTGTAAGCTATCCATGAAAGCCTATTGAAGGAAGGAGGCTGTCGTTTTAAGTTCACAGGATGGTAGACGTGAGATTGAGTCCTGAAGAATTAGACATTAGCTTCATAAGGGCAAGGGGCTTGCCTGAGTTGTTGCCCATTGTATCCTCAAGGCCAAATTTAGTGCCTGGATTATAGTACACAGTCTATATTCAGTAAGCACATGATAAATACTTATTATACGAATAAATAATTGAGCCATCATCACTGAGGTTGGCTGGTTCCTTTGGAGGTGATGTGCATTTGTATACAACAAGTTGTAATCTTGGGAACTCATGCCCAGGATACTTCTGGATGAGTTTGGAATGGAAGGAATGGGATCCTTCTCCAAAGACCACACTAGTGAGTGCTGGAATCTGGGTCAGCAGATGATGCTCTCTCACTGTGTAACTATGTCCAAACTGTTTTCATCCTCAACTTCATATAATATTGAGAAGCATCAGCAGTAATGGGGTAGTAGGATTTTGGCTTTGGTTTTGCTTGGGTTTAGAAACCTGGCTGATTCCTTCTTTGGTGCTGAAGAAATCCTTAGAGTTCTTTGGGCAATCCAAGCAGAGCCTCAAGAGGGAGATCTTGGACATGTTCCTGCCAAGAAAACACCTGTGCCCTTAAGTTATTATGTAACCAATAAAAAAAAAAAGTGCCTGCATTTGTGCCCTGAGTTTGTGGAGTAGTTCTTGCTCATGGAATAAATAAATAAATAAATACATAAATGAATAAATAAATAAATGGTGAATAAATAAGTAAATAATTTAGTAATGAGGTATAAATCACAAGCAATTGACAAGAAATGGCACTGTTTTCTTAGGGCTAATGCCAACATTCTGAATCGCTCTTTCACTCAAGCAGAAACGGAGCACAGATTACACAGAACATTTTATATGCAGACTAAAACATCTGTCACATGCAGTGGAGTTAAGGACATGGTGAAGGGGAAAGGAGACTGGGTTGAGCTTAGGGCTCCTGGCCCAAGACCTTGCAGGTAGCTCTGCCATACCAAGCAAGTCACTCCCCTGTCTGAGCTTCTCTCTCATCTGAAGACTGATGAAGCTAGACTAAATAATACTTTCCTTTCAAGGCCTAGGATTCTTTTATCCCTAAATGGGAGGCTTTGTCAAAGAGCTTCTTCTATCTTGGTTCTAAGAGTAATTTTTTATAGGTTGTGGTCTGGCAAATGAGAAACTGAAAAAGTTAGGTTTTGTGGTTATAAAACCAAAAAGGTTTATGGGCTTTTTAAAGTAATATTTTTCAGGATCATTTATCCATACAGAAAAATTCTACTGATGATCTCAGCATTTCTGTTATAAATTGAATATTTCTTGGGGGTTGTAAGTTGCCTGGAACTTTTCTTAGAATTGAACCTGGCAAGAAGTTTTCTGGCAGGTTAGATAACCTTTTAACACAAAAGTGCAAAAGTGAAACTGTGTAGTAAGAAACCTGGGGTGGGGGCACAGGGAGGAAATATATATATATAAACAAGGACTTTAAAATCAGGTACATACTTCACAAGTTTTTCAGAGAATCTTTTCCTCCTGGGCTTGTCACAGGCTAATACTTGAGGTTTTAGGAAGATATCTGAGGAAGAGTTGTAGGAAGACAAGGATATGCACGATGTAAAAACAAACAAACAAAAGGTCTGACTTAAAAAGGAGAGGAGATAAATTTCGGTACTTGTATTAGTCAGCCAAAGGGGTGCTGATGCAGTATACCGGAAATATGTTGGTCTTTATAAGGGATATTTATTTGGGTAGACGTCCACAGTTACCGGGTCATAAAGTATAAGTTTCTTCCCTCACCAAAGTCTGTTGCCACGTGTTGGCGCAAGATGGCTGCCGACGTTTGCCAGGGTTCAGGCTTCTTGGGTTCCTCTCTTCCCGGGGCTGCGTTTCTCTCCGGGCTTAGCTCCTCTGGTTCCTCCACAAGGTCAGCTGTAGACTGTGAGGCTCTCTAGGCTTTGCTTCTCTCCACAAGGCCAGCTGTAGACTATTGGGCGAATGGCTTGTCTCTATCCCGGGGCCTTCTCTCCTTCCTCACGACCAAGCTCTCTTACTTCCTGGGGCTCCAGCTCAAGACTCCAACATCAAAACTGCTCAATGCCCTAATGATGTTGCCCAGTCAACGCCCTAATCATAACTTAATCATGTCCAGATTAACAGACCAGTTTACAAGCATAATCCAATATATGTATATTTGGAATTCATAATTATATCAAACTGCCAAACAGCTACAGTACTGGAGAGGAATTGACTCTTCATTGTTATTTGACCATTAATGGGAAGAACTGAGGCAGGATCTTCTGGATTAAATGTCACCATCATGCTCCTGGGTGTAGCTCTGTCCTACACACAGGAGGAAAAAAAAAAGATCATGTACATTATCATCTACCTTTATTCCATTTCCTCAAAAGGATAGTGTGAAGTTTGTAGCCAAAATAATAATTTTTTAAAATTCCAATTTTACAGTTGGATGTTGGCCTAACAGTTAGAGAAGAGTGAGGAAGAAATACAGGCCCTGTCAGGAAGGGGTTCCCAAGACTCTGCAAAATTGGATTCCAGCCTAGAAGAGGACTGCTGTAACGGAATGGAGCTCTTTGGAGACTAAGGACTGTCATGGGATTTTAAGGCTCTGTCAGGGTGGTCCCATTTTGATCAGGGCAAACTATCTCTTTTACAGGAGTTTTGGATGTTTACAATATTGATTTCAAAACTCAACATGGGTAATATATCATCTTAAAAGGAACACTCTTGACTTCCAGTTATAGAATTATGACAGACATGATTACTTGAAAGTCCTCTTTAATACAAAATGCTGCATATGGATAAAACATTACAAATGCTCATTTTTTAAAAGATTTATTTAATTATTTATTTCTACCCCTTCCCCTCGTTGTTTGCACTCACTGTCTGCTCTCTGTCTGTTCGTTGTGTGCTTGTCTTCTTTTTTTAGGAGGCACCAGAACCTAACCCAGGACCTTCGCTGTGGGAGGGAGGCGCCCAATCACTTGAGTCACCTCCGCTTCACACTTGTGTCTCTCATTGTGTTTCCTCCTTGTGTCTTTTCATTGCATCATCTTGCTGTGTCAGCTCGTCACGCCAGCCTATTGCATCAGCTCGCTGCCTTGCTCATCTTCTTTAGGAGGCACCAGGAACCGAACCTGGGACCTCCCAATTCCCATGTGGTAGGAGGGTGCCCAACTGCTTGAGCCATATCTGTTTCCCTACAAATGCTCATTTTAAATGAAACACTGAGCTTGTAGATATGTAAAGTACGTACTCAGGGTTAAATAACAAAGCAAAACTAAAAATCTGGTTGTTGGGCATATAAGTAACTGCTGCAATTGCCCAGAGAGCTAGAAAGCTGGGGTAATCAGTTTATTTTTGATATCTAATCAAGGACAGGAGAGGAAACTTTGGACCTGATACCCTTAACTTGGATCCAGAACCCATGAAGGTCTACCCCCAGAGAAAAGATTGGATTAGGGAAGCAGATGTGGCTCAAGTGCTTAAGCATCACTGGGGGTCCTGTAGCACTGTCAGTCATAGCTACTATTATTATTTATTTGAGATATATTTATAGATTGCCTATTACATATCAGATATTATGCTAGAATTATGACTACTTAGATAAAATAAGTTGCAGCTGTCTACTTTCAAGGTGCTCCTAGTCTAGTGGGGAACAAAGGCCCATAGTTAATAAAAAATGAACAGGTAATAAATGATATGTGTAATGACAGATGTATGAACAAGAAATAGGAAGGAGAGGCACCTACCCCATCCTAGTGAGGGGGTGAGGGAGGTCAGGAAGACTTTGTGGGTGAGGTCGTGACTCAGCTGACCCTGAAATGTTCATTTCTAATTGTCCAGGTGGAGAAAGAGAGAAAAGGCAGCCCGAGTGAAGGCATAGCTTGAGCAAAAGCCCAGACATGTGTGCAACGTTGCTGAAGAACAAGGGTCAGGTGCTCTTATAATCAAAGAATCAAGGGACCCGTAGGGGCCTTGCACACCTCTTTCCTAGGGCACATACCCTTGAATTATCAGTCATCGTTTCTCTTATGTTTATGTTTCTTCAACTAGACTGGGAGCTCCCTGAGGGTAGGGACCACGACTTAGGTATTTTATAGCAGCCTTTACCACCTCCTCCACCTTTTCCATAGTACTGACTTCTCCAGCACGCAGCCCTATGCCTGGCAAAATGTCTGTGCATTGAATAGATAAGCCAGCAAGATCATTCCTTTCTGTTTGTGGCCTGGGACCCCTGGCCTCTTTCCAACCTGGGGACCCCCCCGGCCGCCACTTGACCCCGAGTCTGCTCCTGTGTGGCCTCGCACAGCTGCCGAGCCCACCCCACCTCAGCTGCGTCTGCATCACTGGGCGGATGAAGGGATCCCCGCGTACCGTGTGCACATGGCCTTGTTTGTGATGAGCGGGGCCCTCAGGGAAAACAGACTGACCGGCCAGCCCTGCTCTTCATGTTTCATGCTGTCGTGTTTTGCAGGAGGGCGGAGTGTGTGGGAAGGATTGGGGTGGGGGAGTCTGGTTGCAGCCGGGATGACTCGCCTACAGGCTGCTGCTGTGCTCCAGGCATCACTCCCCAGGCGGCAAGGGAGGGGACCTAGGCTGTTCCTTTCAGGGCCTCCAGGTCACTGAGCAACTGGGGAACACCCCCTTCTTCTGCCAAGTGGGCAGCGTTTAGGCTGGGCCTGGCTGGGAATGCTGGATGAGTCACATAGGACTGCTTGGGGGTGGGGCAGGGGTGGGGAAATGCAACCCCCCAAACACAACACAGAACAGGCAGGCACATCTCCTTTATGCAAACCTTGAGCCACAAAACTGCACTTAGTAGCTTTAAGTGTTTGACGTCCCTACACCCAGATGCAGCAGCCAACAGTGCCCACGCCACTCTGAGATCCACGTGAGGGGTGGGGGCAGCCAGAGCTAGTGAGTCTGGAGCAGTTCTGAGAAAGAAGGCCAAGTTCTCTTGTTCCCCAGTATTTCGCAGGTCTTTGCACTGCTGCACGTTTTGAATCCTGCTTTCCTTCTTGGTGCCACTCGCAAGGCTTCTCCCGCCACTCCCAAATAAACAACTAGAAATCAGCCCCAGGGTATGTCTGTTATTTGAAAAGTTCTTGCTTTTTTGAAAATTGTTCTTTAGTTGTATTGTTAAAAGATGAACCAGAGCAGATAGATCGAGGCTAAAAAAAACAAAAACAAAAACAAAAAAACCCCAGACTTCATGAAGAAATGTTTTCTCCAAAGGTAGGAGGAATGTGGAAAGAACAACATGCTGCCTGCCTTCTAGCACAGCCGTGGGATTCTGGAGACTTCAGCCCTGCCCCTGCCCCATAGTGCTCGCATCTGAAGACAGGGTCTGGGCCAGGTGATCCTAAGCTCCCAGTTACTCGTCTCAACATCTAAATTGCTACATACTCGCCAAAAGGATTTGTGATGCTGTCTTTAAAATCCTCTCCCAGATTTGTCAGCCTGCTGACTCAGTGGAGGAAATCTGGTCCAGCCTCCCCTCTGATCTCCAAAGGAAAACTTATGTTAAAAGGTGGAAGCCCTGCTTGAGTGTGGGAAGCTGAGGCCACGCGGGGAATAGTAGGGCTCTGAAGTCTTGAGGAAGGGGCCATAGGCTGAGAGTGAGGCTCTCAGAAATAGATCTGGGATCTATTTCATGGTTTGTCTCGTTAACTTTGGGGATTTGCGTGTCCAGAGGTTTGATTCAATGATATTATGAGAGGATCAGTTAACAAAGAAGGCCCATGTTTCAGGTGACTGAGCTAAGGCCAGGAACTGACTGTGCCGATGGTTTACTCCTAGCAGGGCCTGCTGTCTCGGAGGACAAATGGACATGGGTGCTGCTGCAGTGAGGAGGGGAGAAAGAATGGATGTAAGCAGGTGCTGGGGAGAATCGGCTGCTCAGCTGCTTCATAGGCTGGCCTGGGGGCTGGTGTTTTAATGGCCTGCTATTCACCCCATTGGTGAGAAAGGAATTCCCACTCTAGGGTTTCAGGGATGACAGAACACACTACACTGGATGGATGAGATTGACAGCAGTTTATTAGTCACACCTACTCACAGCCTGGAGGAGGAGGGCACCACCTGCCATGCAGGACCACACGAGGTTACAAAGGGGAACAGAGTGAGCCACCAGGGCTGTGGGAGGCAGGCTTTGTAGTATCAAAGGGTGGAGTGGCCCCTGGTTCCCACAGGAGGACATGATTGGCTTGCTTGAATAATTCTGCAGGCTGGCAGGAAACTGAAACCCACCCCTCAGGGATAAAGAGGGACTGTACCGTCTTTGATAAGAAGGGTGGTTGGACTAGGGGATTGCTTTAGTTTCCTAGGCTCCTCAAGCAAAGACCACACAATGACCTGGCTTAAACAATGGGCTCATGGTTTTGAGGTTAGGGAAAGAGTCCAAACCAAGGCATCATCAAGGTGATGCCTTCCCTCTCGCCCTGAAGACTGTGGCGTTCTGTGCTGGCAGCTGGTGAGCCTTGGTCCTCAGCTTTCCTGTCACACGGCAATGCACATGGTGGCCTCTCCTGGGCTTTCCCTTCTGTTCCAGGCGTCACTGATTTCAGCTTCTGGCTGCTCCCTCTGTGGCCTTCTCTCTCTCTGTCTGAATTTCATTCTGCTCACAAAGGACTCATGGTAATGAGATTAAGACCCATCCTGATTGAGGTGGGCCACACCACACCTTAACTGAAGTAATCTTTCATAAGTTCCTGCTTATAAGGGGTTCACATCCACAGGAATGGATTAGGTTTAAGAACCTGGTTTTCTGGGTTACAGACAGCTCAAACCATCACAGAGACCTTATCTGCGAGAGCAGGGTTGTAAGGGGAATGTGCAGATGGGGTGCTTGAGGGTCTCCCAATTGTATCGGCTGTCACGGCAGTACCTAAGGTTGGGCCTTAATTTAAGGCCTGCCATCCCAGCTGGCAGGATGGGGTTTGCTGTCCTGAAGTTAACCCATCTCGGGGTGTCAAACAATCCAGCAACAGGCAAATTCCTCGTTGTTTTGGGGTACAAAGGTACAGGCTGGGATTCTAAGACTCACTGGATATGATTCTTCACCTCAAGGAATTTTAAATTAAATTAAAGAAATAAACTCTCTGCACCTGGAAATTTACCACATTAAAAGGTACGGTTGTTTTTGGATGAAAGCACAAGCTCCAAAATCACAGAGACTTGGGTTTAAGTCCTAGCTCGGTGTGCCTGCAGAGCTGCTGGGTGGGGTTGTGCAGGATGCTTGCTGCCCACAGATGCAAGGCCCAGAACTGGAGTCTGGAATTCAGTCCCTCCCTCTTCCTCCTCTTTAAGCCCGGGCACAAGAGCTGCTTCCACTTGGGAGAAGAGATTTAATTTTCTTACTAGCACAAAGGCACAAATTGCTTGCCAAACCAGATACTCTAAGGATGCATTCACCAGATGGGAATCCAGTTTTTCTAATTTGCACAGACATCATATGAACTGGTAGATGGACAAGTGCTTGCCCTGTGACCTGGGACCTTTTATGATCCTCAGTTTCCTCTGGAAGTTGTGGGTAATAATATACACTTCAAGGAATGTTTTTTTGTGCAGTGTTATGTGTGGGCAAGGCATCCTGTGTCTGGATGGTAATTGCTCAATAAATAGTAACTGTTATCAGTCTCATGATACCTGCCTCAAAGATTTGCTCTAAGCATACATTTTATAAAAAATCATAGAACAACTGGCCTGTGCTCAATTAACGTTAGTGTTTTACCCCCACTTTTGTCCCTAATGTTCAATAAAGTCATGATAAATCGCAGAAACTATGGGTGAAGTGGGACTTGAGGAGGAGAGATCCTTTAAAAGAGGGATCAGGGAACTCCTCATAGTTGAGGTAGAGTTTAAGTTGGGAATTCTATGGAAGGATGCTTGGAAAGGAGGATGCATGTACTAAAGCAATGGGAGATGAAACGGAAATTTTCTCGTTATTTTTACTGTCTTAACCCATTAACTAAATGTCTGAAAAATTCTTGAGGGGAGGAAAAATAACATTGGACAATTTGAGAGCCTCTTTTGAAATGGCAGTGGTTGGACCTTCTTCAGTACAGGAGTGCTTACCCAGACTACTGGAGAATTGATAACTGCTCCCTAAGGAACATGCCTGAGTTCTAGGAGGGCTAGCTGTGGAGATGTTATAGAGAATATAATATTTACGATTGTGCTGGTGACATTTCTGCCAAGAACAGCAACAAATGTATCTGTCACCATCAATTGCTATCTCTTCAGACCCATTATGTCAACAAGGATGGCTATTGCTAATTGCCTAGAAGAGAGAGGCAGGTGTTCTTGTCTCCATCCCACATTCATTCTGAGGTACTAGAGAGCAAAAGGATGCAAGACCCCCCCCCCCCAGCTATTTTAAAGATAGCATAAGTCTTGCAACTTTTCATATCATTAAATGCAAACATAAAAAGTTTTATTGCCCTTTGCCATTCTTCTGCTTTATGAATCAGATCTGGAATCTAACTCTGTCTCTGCCTCTGCCTGTGTGACCCTGGGCAAGCCATTTAAATTTAACCCTTCTGAAATGTTTTTTTTTTTCAATGATTAGATGATGAGATTTCCCTGACCATCCTTTCAAAACTAGGTCTTTTTCCCTTATTATTTTTATAGCACCATCATTTTTATATCCTTTCTAGGGCTTATAAAAAGTTTCACTACTTTGAATATGCATTCTTCTTAATGTTTTAAAATTCTATCTCTCCATATAGCAGAGACGGTGGCTGTCTAGCATGTACACTATTGTATTCCTAGCATTCAAGATAGGGCCTTAGCAATAGAAGGTACAAGAATGTTTGTTGAACAAATGAATCAATCATATTCATTAAGGCTACAGAAGTTTTTTGAAAAGAGCAAACTATTCCGTAAATTTAAGGAATGACTATAGCTTTTATTTGCCATTTACTATTTATTTGCATGCTTGTTTTTTCTGCTAGTTCACTCTTGGGTTCAAGGTAAAATCAGGAAGAGTGACCTAAATCACTTGGGTCACAACCACTTACTGTGAGAATCTAAGATGACCATTTGTTAATTTTTTAAATTTTTAAAAATTGTATTTATTTATTTTTTAAACAATTTATTGAAATATATCATTCATACGTGAACATACATAAACTATAAATGTTCAGTAAACATCGTGAACTTACAAAACAAACACGTATAACATCATAGAGGGCTCCCACACATCACCACCCTGCCCCAAACACCCTGCATTGTTGTGAAATATCTGTTAACAAATCATGAAAGAGCCTCATCAAAGTATTACTACTAACTATAGTCGTTATCTTCCTCCCCTATACATTGTTTTTAAGGATTTATTTATTTATTTATTTACTTTGATCCATTTTTACAGCCCCCCCCC
>JAQZBX010030561.1:0-11925 GCA_029593785.1 Cabassous unicinctus | reverse complement strand
CTCCTGTTACGTAAGATGACCATTTTTAATCCAAGGCTATTTTGTGGAGTTTAAGGGATCCTTCACTCTGACTTTAGGATCCTTTCTTTTCTGTCTGTCACAGAGCCCTAATTCTACCCTGAGACATTTGCGTATTTGGTTAAGATCTTGTATCTCAAGTACAAATAACATAGGAAAGAGTAAATCCATTTACACATTATTGGTCATTAACAATTTTTACCAGGATAAGTAGCAATTGCCACTCAGTAAAGCAAGGAGCAGGGATCTGATATAAAGGCATCACATACCTGCATATACAAATACTTTTCCCAACTAAACAAGCAATAAATTCAGGCATAATGCAAAGCAAATCAGTTTACAGCCCATCAAATGCTTCTGATAACAACAACAACAAATTGTAGTTTCAATGTATTATGCCTTATTATGTCAGACATTGTAGTAGATGTTTATAGGCCTCTATCTCTTTTAATCTTTCCTTAAAAGGTCATTTTGAAGATTAAGTCAGATAAGAGTTTAAAATGCTGTTGTGGAAACAGCTGGCTGGTTACTCAATTCCATTCTCTCCCCTTTCTTGAGTAATAGAGCTGTAGCTGGGATATGCCTTCTCAGCCAAGGACTGCAGTTACCAACTACCCCGTGGAGACCCTAAGCTAGCGTCAATGGAGTATGATCAGAAGTGATATATGCAAATTCCTCCTCACTTTCTTAAGAAGAACTTTTTGGTTCTGGACTTCTTTTTCTCTCCTTGTGTGTGGAGGTCTTGTGTTAAACATGGCATCTCAGCTGTCATCCTTGCTCTCTAAATGCCTACATAAATCTTGGACTGTGACGTAAGTGAGAAACAAAGTTCTTATCATGCTAGAGCTACTGAATTTTAGGGACTCTTTTTTTTTTTAATATAGCAGATATCATTACCCTAGCTAATAAAAAACATTAAGGAAAGTTCCTGCAGCATAGAAAGAGCTGAATAAATGCTTGCTATTATTATCATTTTTATTACAAGTAGTAATTTTCCTCACAACCCCTTTTTAGAAGAGAATTATCATAGGGGATGCAATGAGTATTGGAAACCTATGTGCTATAGGAGGCAGAGATTAAGTTCTAGCGAATGAAACAAGAAGGTTCAATAGAGATGAACATTTTCCTGGTTGTTATTTTAATTTACTGATTTGTGATCCATCTTATTTTTAGTAATCACTTTTTTTTCTTGGTCCTGCTCTGCAAACCTTTATGATAATGAGAAGCTGAAAATAGCAAATGTTTCCTTAAGAGTAAAGAGATTCAGAATAAAACATGTATGGAAAGGGAAACTATTCCAGCATCTGACCCTCCCCACAGATGATGGGTCACAGATGATTCTAAGGGGATGGGAGAAGAAATGATAATGTGCGTTTCTTCTAATCCTTGGGGCAAGCATTGGCCCTTAGAAAATCCAGGATTTCCAGGGGACTGTCTCAGAAAAACACTTGAACCGCTCTGATTGCTGTGTGTATGAATTGGAGCCAGAAGATGGAAGAAGGGTTCTGTATTTCATTTTTAAAATGTGGATTCCTCCGTCCATAGTTCAATGAAGCGTTTTCTCATATCTTATCAGCTTTCTTCATATTTCCACCCAAGGATGGTCTTGGCTAAAACTGCTTTGACTCAGAAAAAGGGAGGATATAGTCTTTTGGAAATCCATTAGTTCCAAAAGGAAGAATTGGGTCATGGCCTTTGTGAGCAAGGCTCCCTTTGTCCGCCTTCCCTCTTCTCTACAATGGCAACACCTTGTTATGCTCCAACAGGCCTATGAGTACAGGAAAACCTGCATCTCATTTCTGCTGAAATATGTTTTCAATTTAGGATTTGAGTTTCCAGATTGACTTGTGAACATCTAAAGGACTCAATGTCACTGTGACATAATGCTCCCCAAAGGCCAGTTGGCCGTCAGCAAAGAAATGGGCAGTGATTAGCTGGCTGTCAGTGGTCAGAGGTGCTGATGTGACTGCGGAAACCAACGTGGGAAAACTGAGAAGGAAAGAGGGAAAAACAGAGGGTGTCATGGGGGAGGGGGTGTTTTGGTGCAAGGGGAACTTTATAAGCTAGAGGGATTGTTAAAAGATGAAATATGAAGCGAGACGAGGGACAAAGATGGAAATGTTAAAGATAATTGAGAATGTGTTTAAAAGACCACTTTAAATAGAAAAAAGGTCTTAAGAAATCATTTTCAAACTAAGGAATAGGAACCAGAACAAAAGGAAAATGTGATCTGTTTTTGTAAAAATGTGTGTATTTAATGAGATTCACAAAAGGTCTGGGGGCTAATCATGATGTAATGGTTTTAAAAAAAATCACAATAATGATAGCAGTTTTTTTTTTAAAAAGCAGTAATTCCAACAACCACTGCAACCATCTGTGAACATCTGATTACATGCCAGACACTTTGCTAAGCACTTTATGTAGATTGTCGCTTTTAATCATTTTTTGGAGTATTAATATCTCTGTTTTATAGGAAAGAACAATAAAAATCTATAGATTTAAAAAGTTGTAACTTTTCTTCCCTTCCTCTTCATTTTCCCTCCCTAAAACCATAGTTTGATCAATATCTATTTAAGGCTATGTTTGAAAGGGAAAAAAGAATCATAAAAGGCATATTCAGGGCATATGGAGAAAGGCGAGAGAGCTATCCCATTATATTTATTTGATGGATGATGAAGATGGTGAATATTAATTAGATTTTTTAAAAATTTATTAATTCATTTATATGAACTTTTCCCTAGTACCAGCCCTGGGAGCCACTTCATTTGTCCTCTTTAGACCCTTTCTGGGGCCGAAGTCATCCTTTTGCCCTCCAAGGAGATGCTCTGATTGGCTTAACCTGATTCATTATATTTTAGGGACCATTGGATCCAAAATTCCATCCCACACATAACTGAGAATCATGAAAGGAGGAATTCTCTTAAGATATGTTTCTAAAACTTTTATGGGAGAGTAGCTGTATTAGTCAGCCAAAGGGGTGCTAATGTGAAATACCAAAAATGGATCGGTCTTTATAAAGGGTATTTATTTGGGGTAGAAGTCCACAGATACCAGGCCATAAAGCATTAAGTTTCTTCTCTCACCACAGTTCATTGCCAGTGTTAGAGCAAGACAGCTGCCAGAGTTTGCCAGGGTTCAGGCTTCTGGGGTTCCTCTCTTCCCGGGGCTGCGTTTTTCTCCGGGCTTAGCGCCTATTTCCTCCACAAGGTCACCTGTAGATGATCAGGCGAATGGCTTGCTTCTCTTCTCCTGGGGCCTTCTTTCCAACATCAAAACTGCTTCTCAAAAGACTGCTTCCACTCTCTTCTTTGCCTTGCCTTTTATATTCGATTCCCCACCCACCAAGGGGTGGGGCTCAATGCCCTACTGACGTGGCCCAGTCAACGCCCTAATCATAACTTAATCATGCCCAGATTAACAGATCAGTTTACAAGCATGATCCAATTATATTTTTGGAATTCATAATTACATCAAACTGCCCAACTGTAATAGTAGCCTACAGGGAACACAGCCCTTTTCAAATATGTGGCTTGAGAGTTTTCTGTGAGAAAAGGAAGCCACATCATTTGTTCAGCAAGGCTTTTTGCTCACTATTTGGAGTATTTTGTTGGACCACAGAATTTTTCTTACCATAAATATTTTCCATTAAAAAGTCCCCCGGAGAGGCTGTCCTCTGAAAAATTAGAAAGTTACAAACTTAACGGTGAGAGTCTTGATAATGGGGGAGTATAGAACAAGTGTGCCAAATGTATGCTATGGACCATGGTTGGTGGTAATGGTCTGATGATATTATCTCATAATCTGTAACAAATGTTCCACCACAGTGTGGTGTGTTGATGAAGGGTTGTTATATGGGAATTCTACACATGTACGTGATTATTTTGTAAGTTCACAACTTCTGGAATAAAAGTATATTAAAAAAAATAATAATAGGGTGGGCTGGTGGAAAAATACACCAAATGTAAGATATGAACTATAGTTAGTAGTAAGATTTTCATGATATTCTTTCATAATTTGTAACAAATATTTCACAACAATGCAAGGTATTAGTGGTGGGTTGATGTATGGGACCCCTGTCTGATGTTATGCATGTTTGTTTTGTAAGTTCACAACTTTTACTATACACTTATAGTTTATGTATGTTCATGTATGAATGATATACTTCAATAAAATTGTTTAAAAAAAGGTCACCACCTGCGCTAGGCTGGGCAGGATACCTATCAGCCATGTTTCCAATGCTATTGCTAGAATGGTACACCTCCCAACCCACCTGCAAATTATCATATTTTGCTTATTAACAAAAAAGAATTTTTCCAGAGACTTTCATTAGAATAAGAGAAAGACTGGCATAGTTAAGCAAATGCTTTTCTCGCTATTGCTCAGAATTTCTCTTTTAGTTCAAGTTTCAGGTTTTTCTTCACCCTTTGGCAACGTAAGGGAAGAAAAATAAGCTCAAACTCCAAACAAAATAAAATCGGTTGAGTCAATTCTCAGCCAGTTCCAGCTGGGATAATTGAAGTGGGGAGTGATAAATAACCACCCAATTCCCTTTTTTACTCTCTGAGACTTTAATCGCAGCTAATTCTATTTTCTGGATCTCATATCTGCTTACAAAATCTGACTCAAAAAAATCTATACAGTGGTCCAATGAATTCATTTTATCCACTTTGCTTCCTTAGCTTTCTAAATTTTAGCATGGAGATATTTATAAAATTTTGATTGCCAGGATTTAAAAAAATTTCTTAAATTGGACATTCTAGAAAGAAAATGCAATAGAGGAATCCTATTTTGCCTAAACAAATCTAACCACAAACTTGATGCCCTGTGATATGTAGTAAAGAGAGCTCTGAATGACTTATCCAAGCATCTTTTCCTTATCTGGAAACAACTGAGTATTCAGAATGGCACTGCTAATTCTTGACCTTAGTCACATCAGGCAACCATTCTATTACAAAGGGGCATTATTAGCATATACTTTTAAAAAAGGTACCTGTTTCAAAATATAGTTGCAGCATCAGGTCTGGCATGGGTATGATCAGTGCAGTAGCTAGTCGAGGTGTGAGGCGATATCGAATCTACAATAGCATGACTTTCAAAAAGGCTGCCTCCATTTGTTTTTCTTTTTTTTCCCCTCTGACAGGCTTCACTGAATTGAGAAAACTTTCTGCTTTTTCTAAGTTAATAAAATTTACCGTATTCTTTTGGCTTTGGTGTTCTCTGTGGATGACTGAGTTTTCTAACTGTCTGATAATCGGCTCCCTTCTGAGGAAGTTCTTCAAAGGTCAGAGGCTAATGGTATCAAACATCAGGCTGTCTGGTTTATTGTAAGAGTATTTGGTTAAGATCAAGATCTCAGATAAGTGTGCAGTTGCCCTGACTGGGAAAGGAAATGGCCTCCCATACAGCATAGCAATTCCTGGAGGGAAGCAGAGAGAGGGAGAGCCCCTGAATGCATGCTAAGTTGCGGTTTGCTATTCTCTACAATTGTTAGAAGGCCAATGTGCCTTCATTTAATACTGGAAGAGCCAAATCTTGAGTTACGTGTAAAAATAGGACTCACGTTCAGATGTGTACTATTAAGATCAATAGCAAATCAGATGACTAGAAAGGAACTGTGAAGCAAAACAAATGGGTTTCCAGTTCCCTGAGTTTAAACCCATACTCCTTGCATTTGGAGGTCAAAGCTCACCACTCAAGGTGACACCTCATATTTTATTTAAGTGCTTTTCTTCTGAGATGTTGAAAGCACCTGGCAGACATTAGCTATTTTGTTCAGTGAAAGAAGATACAGATATTACCAAGTGAAGAGCTACATTCAAAGATCTGAGTTCTTTGGTCCATCCAGTTTCAAAACAACCAATTTTATATTCATACGATTATGTTTCCTGTATATGCTTGAAAGGTGATATATCATTTTAGTCAGTCACCTGATGTATAGAAAGGTAGATTTATTTGGAATCTTGGAATATTTTTTCACATGGACTTTATAGCTGCAAGAGACCTTAGAGTTTGTTCACTGTTACCTCATAGACCCCATGCATACAATGATGCACTCTGTGAATATTGGTTCTCTCTTTTGTTTTCTAGATATCAAATTTACTTATCAGGGACTATCTTGATGTTCAATACCACCTTAGGAGAAGATGGTCAGAAAAACGGGACAAATGATTAAATGTGGTGGGGACGTAAGTGAGAATGGTTACAGTGACACGAGTTCAACCTCTTTTTCTTTAAAAAAAAAATATTGTAGTAACATATAAATAACTCAAATTTTCCCATTTAACCACTTTCAAGTGTACAATTCAGTAATATTAATTATATTTCCCATATTGTGCTATTGTCACCAATATCCATAGCCCCTTCCATCAATCCCTTCAATTTATAGATGAGGAAATTAATAAAATTCAGAGACTGTGCACTCCTTCATTACCAGAAAACGACTAAGAAGAAAAAGGCTTGTGATCACACTGAAACTTTGCTTTGAAATTCCAAGCTTAGGGGAAGTCCTTATTCGGCAGTACCTAGCCTGGAAGGTGCTCTGGTCCTGGATTTCCTACTACATAATCTGTTTGGTTGTGAGCAACTCTGCCTCTCAGGGCTCGGGTTTTTCCTTAGGAAAAAGGGGAATATTACATTAAATGATTGCCATGTCTTCCAACGCTAAATGTCCACAGTGTCCTGGTATACTTTCCGTGGACACTATGAGTATATCTTGTTCTGAATTAGTTGTAACCGCAGAGCCATGGCTTACCTGAAGATGGCGATTCATGACTGGCTGGCCTTTCTCCAAACCTGCCGCATTTCTAGGTTGCCAGGTGCTCTTCTGACACGCAGCAGAGGAGGGCCAGAGAACACCTGCTGCTCCTGACAGCGGGTCATCAGTTCTCCTGCCCTTCTGGTCTCTAGGATCCATCGGGAAAAGACTACCACACTCCTCTTTATCTATCCATTCCCTCAGAAACAGCCAGAGTCCCATTTCCTCCAGGAAGCTCTGCCTGACAGCCCTCACCATCTTCAGACAGACTTCACTTCAGCTCTAACCACGTTGCTTTTTGTTTTAAATAAATGTGCTTTCAGCAATTATAACAAATGTGCCATGTACTACATCTATGCAAGGTGTTAATAATAGGGTGGTGTATGGGAACCATGCTGCTTTAAAAAAAAAAAAAACAATTTATTGAAGTATCTCATTCATACATGAACATGCATAAACTGTAAGTGTTCAGTAAACATTGTGAACTTGCAAAACAAACATGCACAACATCATACAGGGCTCCCACATATCACCCCACCACAAACACTTTGCATTGTTGTGAAACATTTGTTAACAAATCACGAAAGAGCATCGGCAGAGGATTACTACTAACTATAGTCCGTATCTTCCTCCTCTATACATTTCTTTTAAGGATTTATTTATTTACTTTTATCCATTTTACACACCCCTCCTCCCGTTTCTGCTGTTTCTGTGTCCATTTGCTGGGCGACTCTGTGTCTGTTTCCTGCCCTCTCTTCTCATCCTTCTCCTCGTTTACACTGGGATTTGATCCTCAGACCCTCCGATATGGGAGACAGACGTCCTACCACATGTGCCACCTTAGTTCCTGGTTTTTCGGTGCTTCTTGTCTTGGCTCTCCCTTGTGTCACTCTCCTGTTATGTCATCATCTTGCTGTGTGGCTCGCAGGACCTGGTGGCACACCCGCTTGCGGGACCTGGTGGCCCACGTGCCTTCTATATTTTTCTTTTTAAAAATTTTACCGGGAGGTCCTGGGGATCGGACCCAGGTCCCTCCATATGGAAGACGGACGCTCAACCATTTGAGCCACATTCGTCCCCCTGCTATATCTCTTAAGGTTGACCAAAGATACCCAAAGTTACAATCTTTTCCCATACAGGATGGTCATATAATAAATCAGGCTTAGTTTATCACCAGCATTCCAAAAACCAAACCTAGGGAGAAAAACTAGGTCTGGGGACACATGCATGGTTTCTAATATAGTGAATGTTTAGCTTACCCTGATTATCACAAAATCAGGACAGCGAGAATATTCACACCATGCTACTTTTTGACTTTGGCTGCTCTTCTTTGCATGTGTAAGTACCTGTCTCACGCCCTCAATGACTCTGAGCATAAAGGCAGGAGGCACATCTCTTGCATCACAGTCAGTGCCTGTCCTATTACTGGACTAACAAGTAGATGTTTAAGGAAAACTTTAGCTTTTTTCTCTGCTTCAAAAGTTGTGGTTACAGGAAACCACCCCAGCTCATTTTATCCTCTTCTTCACTTTCTCCCCACCCACCGTGACAATAGCTGCTTGAGTGTGACTAATATTAGAACAACTTTGCATAAGGTTTATTCATATATCATGCATTTTGATTCTTTTACTTACACCATGAAATAACTGTTATCTCCATCTTTCAGCTGAGAAAACAGAGGTCCAAAGAGGTTAAATAACTTGCCTGAGGTCACATATGTAGTTAGTAGCAGAGTAGAGTTATGGGACTCTATTCCTTGTCCTCCTAAGTCAGTGGGACAGTGCTGCCTTATAAAAACTGTTCTGTGCTTACATCAAAATTCCTGAGGTAAGGCTTAGGTGTCTTCTGCACACAATTATAAAGTAACTGTCCTTTCTCTTTGGCTACTAGAGTTTTTTATTTTCATGAATTCTGCCCTCCCCTGGCTCCAGTGGTTCTGCCTTCTCTGTCAATTCTCAGGATTTCTCAGGGTCCTCACATTCTCACCTTCCTCTTCTACCCAGCCTATCCCGCTTTAAACTCATTCATATTGAACTATAAATGATGACTAATGTTTAGTGTATTTCTTCCATAGGCACTCACAATTCACAAGGAGCAAATGTTAAGTCAAAGAGGTGATTTTTGACTGGTAGAAGTTCAGACATATACCGGAGACTATGAGAGTGTCAAAAAACACTCTCTGCCTGTTCTTTTTCTCTCAAGAGAGCCACAGGATTAAAATAAATACTTGGGAGGAGAACATTGTCTGTGCCTCAGGCAGGTTTCCAAAATCATATTCTGATTTTCCAGGTCTTATGATCATTCGCCACAGCGGTTGTCTGTGTGAAATACTGTGCGGTAATAAAATCTACAGGTTAAGAATAAAACAGGTTAGTGTCCCAAAGTGGTTATAATCGAAAGTACAGATGCTCCCCTCAGAGCGACTCTATAGTAACAATGAAATAAACAGGTGCAGGACAGGTGCAGTGGGATGAAGATAGCTCAACTAGGGAGCTGTAGGTAGATGCCAAAAATAAAGATTAACCCAGCTCACTCCATGTCAATTAAAATTTTTCCCCTATTAAATCATTTTACTTGGGATTAAAATGAGACTAAGTCCATGAATACTTTCTCATTGAGAATTGTACCCAACTCGAGAAAATCCTATTTTTCTATATGTTTTTCCTTGGTTACTCAACTTAGATTATCTTTCCTCATTTATCTTTTCCCCCAATGGTCATCTGCCTTGTGAGTTGAGGTTGCCTTCACATCATCTACTGCACCCTTAGTATACTCTGTAGCTGCTATGAGGTTGGATAGGATTAGCTCCCTCTTCCCTTCAGGAATGGGTCCTGATTGACATGACCTTAATAATGTCGTTTCGTCTTTGCCACAGTAATTGGATCATAGATGAGCATGCAACCCAGATTCATTCCAGTTAATCTTAAGGCTTAAGATCTAAATTTATCCAATCTGAGTGAAACCCATGACTTTTGTTTGCTGATTGATGGAAGAGAATCTATGTCTTTTTCTGGACAGTGTGCAGATGCAAGGCCTAAGAAGGTTGTAGCCATTCTGCTATCAGGAAAAATCCAAATCTGAGAATGAAGTCAACTCAGACATAAGGAAAGCAAAGAGGGAATTGCAGAACAGTGGAGCTAGCTCCTTGATCAAACCATACCTGTACATACAACTGGACTTTTTAGTTAAAAACAGTGACACTTTTTAAATGAGTATGAAAGAAGAGAGTTGTTTCTAAGAAAAAAATGAGCTTTGCAAAAACGTGAATACTCAGCACCATAAAAATGATGTTAAATTAGGATGAACAAAACAACTGTTTAAAAAAGTGGAGGAAATGATGTGAAATTCTATAATGTCTCTGCACTCAGGTCATTTCTCACATGTCTTCACAGATCCTACTCTGACTTGAAGAAAACAAATGTGGAAATTGCAGGGGATGCATAGCAGGTATGGTTTTCATAGGAAAGACGATGAAGATTTGGAATCAGTGAACCTGTACTCAAATGTCTTAACTTTACATCAAAAGTTTGGTCAAAAAATATACTTTTCAAAGTTCTAAGCTAGATTATTATATTTGTGTTTTCCTTATGATTCTTCTCTTTAATTTTTTTTTTGTTGTTGTTAATTGACTTACTATAGGTCTTAACTTTGTTGAGGAATCATCTTCTACTGTGTATTAATTTTTTTTTTCCTGACAGCAACAAGGAATGTAAGACAAAAAATATTGCAATTCAGTTGTAAGTTGGAAGCCTGGCTTTTGAGAAATCTAGTTAAAATTGGACTTGAGCCCACCTTTTAGGCCCAGTAAAAATTCAAAGCAGCCTCTGCTTCTGGTAATTTATAATTTTTCTTGGCAGCCTCTGCTTCTGGTCCCTGAGTCCACATGTATTGTTTTCCTTGCATTGAGCACCTCATTCTGATGTGATCATCACTCTTCATTCATTATTCCAGAGCAGCTGGGGTGGTTAAATAAAACATGGATGCAAAGTCTAGTGAAATGTTTGGCATAAATGAAGCACTCATTCAAAAGTAGTAGTTGTTGTTATTAATATTTTTTTAAATTTTGAATCATGATAGTTAGTATGAAAAGTCATGTCATTCCCATGTTATCTGTTAAAAACTGAGGCTCAGAGAGATGAAGTGGTTTTTTTTTTCAAGGTTGCACAAAAATAAGTAGCCAGACCATAATTTTAACCTAGGTACTTCTGTTGTTCAAGCCTGAGGTGTTTTCTGTGTATTTAAAGCGCATTGAGGGAAATGAAGGCAACTGTGAGCATATGCAGAAAGCTCACCTAACCCAGGCTGGGGAGGAAAAAAAGTGTGTTTCCAATTTTCTTTCTAATAGAATAAGTGTTTTTGTTCCAGCGTCAATGGATTCGTTGTTGCTTCCCAGCCTCCATTCCTTTGCTCATCTCCCTGCCCGTCTCCCTCCTTCCTTTCCTCTCTCCTTCTTTTTCTCTCCCCGCCCCCAACAACCCCTTTACCATTGGGAGAATTCTTGCCAGTCTCTGTGTATCTCTTCTATGGAATATTTACAAATCCTTCTTGTTATAATAATTTAGGTATTTCTTAAAAATTATTGATAATAATATCCATAATCATACTTAATGCCTACTTCGCTTTGGTAGTAGACAGCGAATATGTGATCCATGGGGTACCCCATGAGGTTGATATAAAGTTGAGGATATTAAGGATTAGAAATGTTCAGTAAAATCTCAAAGTCACACACCTACTAAGTAGCATAGCGGGATATGAATCCAGGAATTCTGACTCCAGAGCCTGATTCTTACCACTACATTCCATTTGGTGAGTGGATGTGTTCAATTAATTGTTGAATATGTGTTTTTGTGGAGCATGGCACATTTATCTTTCCCTAGGACTAGTATATCTATCAAGCACATGGTGAGGGTTTTTTCTGGTGTTGAAATCTTTCCATGAAGCTGAAGAATCATTTTTGGAGCCACCAGACTCACAGAAATTTGATTATGAAGCTAAGTTGTTTTCATCATGAAGACAGAACTATGAAAATGATAATGAAGTTGTTGTTCAACTGTAGAAGAAAATGTCCTTGGAGAGAACATAGCCTAGATCTCAGGGGCAGAAGAATGTCAAGTGAAAGTTAGACTTCAATACAAAACGAAATTCAAAAAGTC
>JAQZBX010030560.1:0-26751 GCA_029593785.1 Cabassous unicinctus | reverse complement strand
GATGGGCCTGAATATCTCGCTATTTCCAGATGGCAAGAATGCTTTAAATAATGTCTAGGTAATACTAAAGGGGCCAGCATAAGGGCTCCCACTGGCTAAGATGTGACAACTTGAACATCAAAAATAACACAATAATTCTATGAGAATTATGATCCTGAGGACAGTCAAATAATATGAGTTATGCTAAAGGAAAAGTAAAATGCTGTATATAAAACAGCTGAAACAACATGATGAGACTGTCTCAACGGAGCCTGAGAATGTAATTTGTGCAAATCCTGAAAGAGTTTGCAGAAGGTGTTATGATCTAGGTATGAGTGCACATCCCATTTGGTCAAAGTAGGCAGTAAAACTTTTTAAATGGGTTAGAGTAAAAGTTGGGTAAGAGGTTATGATAAAAACTGGGTCAGGGCAAAATTTCAGGGTGGCTCAAGTGAATCATAATGTGGACCTGGAATATCCCATTACTAACACTGACTCAAGTCACCTCTGCTTGGTAGCACCTATGTTCCTGTCTCTCAGTACTGAATCTCAATCCAACAAGCAAATTCCATAACCTGGATCTCTGTATTGTCAATCACATAATTTCAGCTGACATCCTACCATAGCTTAACACCAGGCTGAGTTGACACATTAGCCTATCACCCTTATCAATTCTAAGATGTATATTTTGCCACATTTTAATATTCCTGAAACTGAGATGTGCCCTGCAATTGCAGTCAGGCAAGTGGCAGTGGTGAAGTGGGTGCCATGGCCTGCCCATGCGAGAACCTGTTTCCACCTGTTCATCCTGCCCTCCTTCAAATGAGTTACAGGCATTGTTGGTAAGGTTCTATTTTGTTTCCATTGTAAAGTCTTCAGAAAATATTATATTATGATTTAGCATTGAAAAGAAAAGTTATCATTTACATCAAAAGGCCTGGAAACAGAGCAGTAGGGCATATATTTGATATTAATGAAAAAAAGGCTTATTGGTGATGGAATGACAATAATTCCAGAATTTCTTGCAAAGCAACATCTAAGTACTTCATGGGAACAAAAAAAGGGAGATAAGTATATGAAAAGGAAGTTGTGTTATGTCTTTTGACAGATATGTGCAAAATGATTCCCCATCACACACCAAACAAACACTGAGGTCAACACTTTCATGCTGCATATCAGTGACTTGGGAAAAAAAACCGAAAAACCCACTGGGCACTTTTGTAAGAAATGCTGCATTGCCAGGGCTCTTGATGGCAGATAGGATACTACTGGGAGAAGAAATATCGATATTGGTGTCTCTGAGTCAAAATGTCGTTTAGAATAGTCAGAGTCGGAATGGAAAAACTGTTTTAGGAATTCCCTAACCAATATATTTCACTTGTATTTTCATTATGTTTTTGACAAACAAGAGTGATATATGACTTTTAAAATCCATGTCTGAATAAGTATAATACAGATCCTTTAATGAGTTTAAAATAAAAACTCTCAGTAATAAGAAAACATTATGCCATAGTTTAATTGGCAGCATTTTTTCTTTCTGAGAAATATATATTATAACGGTACACCTTAAAATTGATGGTTTTGGGAGTGGATGTAGCTTAAGTTGTCGAATGCCTACTTCCAATGTATGACGTCCTGGGTTCAAATCCCAGTACCTCCAAAAAATACACAAATAAACAATCAAATGAAAAGTCCAACTCTCATTGGGGAGGGGATGTAACTCAGTGGTTGAACACCTGTTCCCATGTATTAGGTCCTGGGTTCAATTCTGGGGACCCCCTTAAAAAATTGATGACATCTCATATTTTTAAAAAATATATATGGTTATTCTGCTTCCCAAATATGGTAGGGGATTTTACAGCCTCAGAAGATATAATAATAACTATAAAGATGATAATGTAATGATTCAAACCTATATTATAAATGTTTTTATATTAAGAATTACTTTGGTAAATATTTTTATAATCCATGTACTTCACATCCTTTAAAGGTGTTTGAAATGCCAAAGTTCATGATGATAGTTTAAATTTTTCACATACATTTAAATGACTGGTTTTTAAAAAGATGTCATTTTATAGGGGAATTTTACCTGTTGACTCCATTTGCTAATTGAGAAATGAACAAAGAAATGGCAAAAGTTTTAGCACCAAAATTGTTTCATTTTGAAATAAAATGAGAAGACTTATTTATTTTGCTCAAAGGCTCCTGGTTACTTTGACTGTTTAAATAAAATTGATTTCACTCAGGCATAACTCCCATTTCTTGCCCAAGCTCATTTTCACAGTAAAATAACCTGAATTAACCAGAAAATGACCAAGTTGTTTACATTGTGGGAGCACCACAAGAGGAGCCAGGTGTGACAATCAGATCTGAAAGTGTCAGATCAAGGTAAGGAAGGGTCCATGATCTCTAACAGGTCACTTTCTCTACTGTGAATGGTGTCACTAGGACAGTCTCTCCCAAACTCCTCTTCTGTAGATCACCAGCCCACAGGCTGTTCTGAGTGACAAGCAGCAAGCACACTCTGTGTGCACAGGACTTTCTCAGAGCCCACAAAAAGCCAGTGTGCAGCAGCTTTGTCCAAGATGGGGCAGAGTTCGTAGGGTGCCCCTGCCCAATTATTAGCAGTTATTAACATCAGCCTAGTAAATGCTGTCTTAGCATGTTCCTCAGTGTTTCTAAAAAAAGCTGACTGAAATTTTCTCCTAGAAACTCAAGAATATCCAAAAGTCTGTTGTAGGGATATGGGATGGTTTTCTATTAACAATAGCCTCTTATGTCAAATCATTTTTCCTTCTCTTTCTAGCGAAAATAATTTCCTCAAAAGGTGGGACAAAGTATTTAAAGAACAGTGCACCAAATAAAGCATATTTTTTACTGCTTCTATCTAGCACTTGGAGGGAGTGCTGCTATCTAGCAGGAAGGAAACATGTGTAGAATAATTCTGTGTGTGACATCCTGTATCTCCACTTCCTTTTACAGATGGCTCATTGAAAGATGAGCTGGCAGCATCTCTCAGCTCCTCAGCTCATTCATTCCATAACCCACTGTATTCCAGCTGCAAACTTGGCCCTCACACTGAATTAGCCTTCACTTTATTTGTTTCCAACCTTCTAAATGTTAACCAATGAACATTTTGTAGACTTTATCTCATAAGACCTCTCTGCAGCTTTAAAAGTGTTGCCCACTCCCTCATCTTAGAACTCTCTTCTCCCTCAGCTTCTCTGACACCACTCATTCTCACCTGGTACCCTCCTCATTCTCTGTTCCATTTTCCCTAGAGTCCTTGTCCTTGTCCTTAGTTTCCCTTTTAAATGTTGATGTTACCTAGGGCAAAGGCTCCTGACTGGATGACCCACCCACCTCCCCCTTCTCCAATGTCACCTCCAGCTAGGGCAGAGTTTTGGCCAATAAGCTGGGAAAGCTTTGTTTTCCCAATAAAAAAGGAACAGACTTGGCTAGCACACTTATTCATCCCCTGCCCCATCTTTCTGCCTGGAAAGTGGACATGAGGCCTGGGATACAGCAGCCATTTGGTATGCTAGGATGATGTGCATGAAGACAAAAGCCAACCTACTAAGGATGGCAGAGCAGAAAAATAGAAAGAGCCTGACTATATTGTTGAGCCATTGCACCAACCCTGGACTGCTCATTTTTGGATTCTTACTATGTCAGCCACATTAACCCCCACTCATTTTCTCACTGTTGTTGTTTTGTTACTTGCAGCCAAAGTTAATCTTACCTGGTATATTAAGCCATAATTCTTAACAAGGGGTCGTTTGGTCTGGGGGCATTTTTGTTTGTCATAATGACTGGGGAACATGCTGGCATTTGGAAGAGGGGTGGTGGTGGTGTGGCATGACTTGCCTTGCACTACTTAGGACAGCCCTACACTGTGCCCCTCCCCCAAATGTCAATAATGTTCCTGTTGAGAAACTCTTCAAAGTTCCAAGACTAAATCTTATACTTCTCTCCTTACAGATATTAACTCTGGCTTCTAAATCTTCATCTTGATTTTTTGCTGTGGTCCATACTGAAAAAGCCAAATATCTACTGGACATTCCCCAAATGCTTAAACTGAATATGTCCAAATGATTAATTTTCACCTTTAACTCCGCAAAGACTCTGCTAATCCTCCTTAACTCTTTTCTGAATACACCAACATTCCCTGCGTTGTCCCATCAGAAATCTAGCAGCTATCACAAGTATCTCAAGCCCTTTCTCTTTTTTACTTCCACATACAATTAATTAGTCATCCAGTCTTGTGGATTTGTCCTCCCCAAAGACATGATTCATCATGTCTTTTCTATTGCTCTGCTAGTTCAGGTTCTTATTGCTTTTCACCTTAAAGAAAAACCCTCCTGATTGGTCTCTCTACATCCAGTCTTTACTCATGCTTCTCCCCGCATCCACTCTCCACACCACTGGAAAAGCAGTCTTTCTAAAATGCAAGGCATTTCCCACACAGAGGCTATAAATGAAGTCTCAGGGGCAGGCAATCTTTTTACAATATTTATTCTCAATTTTTTTTTTATGCAATGGAAAAAATCAGCATAGACATCTATATGGATGACTACCCAAGAATCAAATTCCACTTCATATTTTCTGTGATTAAAATGAAATCTGCTCCAAATTAAGGCATGTGGTACAAGAGAAAAGTTCACAGCAATTCAAATGGAAACAAACTGCTTGGAGATGTAAAGCATCACCCAGCCATCAGAGGTGTAGGTGGGCAGATCTCATTAGAACCTCCTCCATAGCAGTCAGAACTATAGTCACCTTCAAGCTTAGGCACTGTTACCGAGACCCTCTCCTACAGACCCATTTGCCACATTTATTAACAATAAATATAACTGTGAAGTGTGCCTTGAAGTATTTTTTGTTAATAGCATCAGAAATAATACAATTAGAGACCCATAAAACGCATATTTCTTTAATGCCAACAAGAACAATTCCAGAGGATAAAAACAGCTTTACTGAGTTACCACCTCATTAAAAGTGGCCGTCAAGAATTGCTTTGTGAAAGACTTTGGCTTATGTCTGAGGTCTGATTATCCTGAATTAGAAACAAAACTTTATAATGTACAATTCCATTGTGAAACAGACATTTTCTGCATCAATATTATTGAAATCAAAATACACAAAGCAGTTGAATATGGGACTAAACAGAAAGCCAGATATTTTTTTTTCAATTAAACCCAATCTTTAAGATTTAGCTTCAGTGAAACCATATCATCTATCACATTACACAAACTGTGATGTATCAATTACAAGTTTTGTTCATATTTTATTTTTAAAGTGGTTTCAGTTTTAATAGCTCTTTATGGCTATTATTGTATGGTCTTTTGTGTGTATACCTATTTTAATGACAGAATAATAAAATCATTTAAGCAAGCACCATGAATCCCACTGAATGATCACTCAAGTTTGAAAGAAAGAGCAGGGGCCTTATCTCCTCCCAACAAGCCCCTTCACATACACTTTGCTAAGCCATTGAAAACTGCTTGCATAGAGTTCACCAAACATGGCAGGCTATTTCAATCATGTTCTTCCCTCTACCTCAAATGTCCTTTCCTCTACATACTCACCTTACCAAAGACTACTGTTTCTTTAAATTTTTGCTCAAGAGGCTGAGAGGTTTTCACTGACATCCCCCCACCCACAAATCTTCTTCTGTACTCCCAGCTCCCCATGCAATCCTCTATCAAGGCAGACCTAAAAATGTATGGCAATTCCTGATTCCCTTGGCATATATCTCACAAGATAGAAGGTAGATGAATTCCCCCTTTTTATAAGTGAGAACATGATGACTTATGGAGGTAATATCACTTGCCTAATGTCACAAAGTTATTAAGCAGTAGGGCTGAGTTACATGCAAATGGTCTTTTCCAAAGCTGTGCTCTTTCTATTACACAGGCCCACATAGGCATTTGCTTCTCAAAATCCTAGTGATTGAGAAGCAGAAGAATATATAAGAAAATTTGTTAACTCAACTTCAGTTTTTCCTTGAGTATTCCATTCATTTGTACTTTTACTGTTTCATTTCTTTCTAAAACAGCCTCTCTCTGACTTAGAAAAGTCTGCTAGATTGGAAAAGGAGATAAAAGGAAGGCAAAGAGACCATGGTTATCAATAGCAATGAAGTGATAAGAGGCACATTTTTTTCCAGCTGATCTTCATTTGCCCCAGGCAGTCAAATATGCATGTATTAGAATTATGTAATAGTAATCATGAAATTGTCATATTAATGAAATACAAATAAATTGTCCTTACTTACATTTCTGGCTTTTCCTTCTTTGAAAGGAAATGATTAAAATTTTAACAATCACTTCATTTTTATTACATATTTTCAACTTCCTGTGAAGCAGCACATACTGTTTTGCCTCTGTGCCTTTCCATAAATTGTTTCTTTGCCCCAAATGCTCTGTCTTCTAATCTACCTCCAGTGGCAACTTGAAAAAAGGTGCTTCTTCCTCACTGTCTTGTCTTCTCTGAAATCTTCTGTGACCCTTGCTTCTGTCCTAGTGAAAATGCAGCCCTTTCTCCCTGGGTTCACATGGCACTTTGCTTGTCCCTCTTGTATAATCTTTAACCATCTTTAGACCATGAGCTGAGAAACTAGGCAATATGCCCTTCTGAATACACTGTCCATATCACAGTGATCAATTAAAGTTTTTTTGCATTAGATTGAACTGTATTTAGTGTTAGTGTTGACCTTGAAAGGGTGAGCTCTGTGGTGATGCAGAGGAGAGAAGGTCCAAAAGAAGTCAAAGAATAGAAGGGGCAGGGGGACAGGGAGGGGAGGGGTGAAGAAGAGGAGGAACAGGAAGCAGCAGCACTGAAATTCTATCCTACACCATGACAGCAAAACATCACGGGCAAAAAGCCTGTTTCTCCCAGAGGAGGTTTGCTCTGCTTAGTTAATTCATGGAACCAGCAGTCAGACCTAAGTTTCAGTGGCTGTGGAGGATATGGTAGAGGCTATAGTTAAAGAAGTTGTAGTTAGAGCAGGAAAGCACCAAAGGTGCTACATCATGAGACCATATATCCCATGGCCGAAGAAGAGCCCAGTTTAAGCCTGTTGTTCTTCTGTAAACATTAATAGCACTTTCACTTTTAAAAAGGTCCCAATTTGGAAGATGTTATACTCACCCTAGTTCTGGGGAGAACAGAGATCTACGTGGATATCACCTTTTATTGCATATTTGCATCTATCAAGTTCTAAAAGCACACTGTCATTATTCTTTGTTAGAAAATGATTTTGTAAGAATGCTTTTATTCATGCCAAAGCTCTAAAACTTTGAGGACCATACTCTAACTGGATTAAAAAGCTCAGGAGTAAACAAATCTGAAACAGAATCTGATGTTTCAAAGCTGTACCAGGTCAAATAATATTATAGAATGTGCCCACTTGTTGTGGGGGAGTCTACATTTTCCTCATCTGTGGGGTGCAGGCAGGACCATCACCCTGCACAGCTCCAGGTGGCACCATCTGCACCCTCATACATGTGGATGATGCTTCTGGAGCTGCATAGGGAACAGACTGCTGGGCCTCATGCAGCCACCCTGGAAGCAGAGCCCTAATGGTTGAGATTACCAAGACAGCAGACCCAGTGATCCTGATGTCCCAGGAGCTCACCCAGATTTCTACTTCACCTACACAGTCACTTTCCTAAAGTCCACGATGCCCACCACCTTAGAAAATCAAAGATCTGTCATTCCTATAGTTTAGACCCCTGGAGGAAAGCCCCAAGCTAGGGCCCACATCCCTGCAAACCCAGAGCATGACATTAAATATTCTGGCAAATTGAGTTTGTCAGTCTATGTGATGACCAGAACAATGTCCCTGCAGAAGCCCCACTGGCAGGCTTAATGCTCTCATTTAGAAGGTCTTTGTGGGCTCTACCCCCAGACACTCTATGTCACTGGTCACCAAGATGATTGAGCATTTATCAATGGTCTGTAAAAGAGGACCCCAATATGTATAAGAGCATGAATGATGTCTTAGAAAATGTCCTAAAGGACATTTTCTTTCATGTGTCATTTATGTCCTCCAGGCTCTGACCCTGCCTCCCAACACATACACTCTATATGCTCCAGCCATATGGAGCTCCTTGCATTTTTCAGATGTGCCTTTTATCTTTCAGAGGCTTTGAACTTCCCCCAACCTGTGCTTAACCTGTAATTACCTTTCTAGACTCTAAAGACTGTCCTGAGGGTGGGTTGGGCATCAATCCTCTGCATCCAGTTGCGCCTGTACTTACCCTACCACAGCACTCTCATAGTTACCATATAAGGACAGTGCTCTGCTCCACCAGCTTGAAAGCCCCCCAATGGGAAGGGGCTGTGCCTTTTATCTTGGATCTATGTCACCTAAATCACAGCACTTGGCACATGCTAGAGGATTCAGAGGTGTTTTGGGTATTGGTGATGAACAGAATACAAGGAATCAGACTTTCCATCCTCAATCCATCAATGCTTTATTGTCTACCTTAGCAGCCATCCCATTATTCTGTAGCTCAATTTTCCTCTAGATAAAATTAAAGTATTGTTTTCCAGGAAACATTTGGTAATGTATCTTACTCCAAAGCTATAATATCATGGCATCATTTTGAAGGTGTCTGGCTGCTTCTGCATTTTTAGCATACTGCCCACACAAGGCAATGGGGAACTATAAAGTATATGATTCAAGTTAAAAGTTCAATGAACATGGAATTACAACTTATTACTAACATAAATATTTTAATATAAAATAGGAAACTTTTATGCAACAAGAGGTCATGTGTAACCTTCTGATGTTTCCCTTAGTGCTTCCCTTGTCTTCCTTCTCTCTATATATACATGAAAAACTGTTTCAATTCAAGGATTGAGTTTATTTGTGGGACCTTAGAACAGGGCTTTGCACAAAAAGTTGTGACAAGTTTGTGACTTGACAAATTATTATTTTTGTTAATAGCACTGATTATTTACTTGTATCAATTTTGTAGAAGACATTTGACAATGTCTGGTGATATTTTGGTTCTTACATCTTTGGGGGTGCTAGTGAGTAAATTCCAGGAATGATGTTGGACATCCTAAATTGCACAGGACAGACCCTCTATAGCAAATAGCTATGTGGCTCAAAATATGAAAGATGAGATTCCATGATGTACAGCAGTGGGTTTCAAGCTTGTTTTCAGCAGAAGAGTCCTGTTCAAATGAAACTTTGATGAAGAATTCTAATTTATAAACTTGATTTTAAAAAATGGAACTGCTCTGGTTGAATTGGGGGTGGGGTTTCAGATCCCTGACCTGCTCAGTGCCCCAACCCCCAATCCATGAGGCTTTTGACATCATGGATCATTGTTTAAAAGTCATCAATCCTAGAGTTAGATACCCCTGTGCTTTATAGAGAAGAAAAATTTCCAGAGAGGCAAAGGGACTAACTCAAGACCACACAGTCATGAGTCCTAAACCTCCCACATATGAGGCTGAACTCACTTTTAAGCAGGAGAATAGAAGCAACCACTGTCCTCCCACTTCCCAAATTAGTGTCCACAGTGGGCAGTGAACTGTGGGTTGTGGAACCTCATAAGTCTTCCAGGCTGGGATCTCCTTGAAGGCAGGACCCCTTCAGCCTTTATATTCTTCATCATCTTGGTAAGCTATAGAGGCTTTAAAAATGTTTATTAACAGGAGAAAAAGACTGCAATCATAAAGGTTGCTGTGGTTAAAGTTCAGGCCCTACACACAGCACTTAACTGCCAGGATGTGGTGAGGTGAGATCACAGAAGACAGAAAAAAACATATCTGTAACACAAGACAGTCCAAACTAGTGAGTAGGGGGCTTAGCACATCCCCCTCCTGCATTCTTCCCCTGATAAGAAGTGGGGCCTGGGAGAGGTTAAGAGACTTACCTAAAGTCACATTACTCCTTCTCAATGGCAGAACAGGGGCATTTGAGCTAATGCTAGTTTTAGCTTAGGGAAGGCAAAGCTGGCAACCAGAGAGGCAGGGGGAGGAATCACTGTGCTTTGTCCTCCTTAGAAAGAAGGGAGTCTTTAGTAACTTCTCTTGGGAAGGATAGCACAGAACCCCAAAAATGTAGGGATGGAGGCCAAGAAGAGTTGTTTACAACCATCACTTTGCTTCAGTCCAACCCCTTCTGAGCTCTTTCTCTGAGCCAGATCTGCTGGCTCCTCTGTTCTGAGTGGCCTTTGACAAGTTGCCAGTGTATCTGAACTGACTGCAATCTGAGCTCCACCCAGTGAGAAAGTCTGGCTGCACCCCTAGTCTGTCTCTCCCTCAGCCTCCCTGCAGCTAGTTGAGTTCAGTGATTCCACTCCCAAGAGCAGGGACCCTGCAGAAACAAAGTCTCACAAGGCCAGGCCTGAGCAGAGTGACTAAGGGGATGGACAATGAGTCTGCCATCTGCTTAAAGAAAGTGAATATAGGGGACATCATAGGGAGATGAGATGAGTAGATTGTGTGCCAGTTGGGAAGCTAGGAGACCTGCTCTCTGTTTCAAATTCTGTCATGCACTAGCTGTGTGGTCTTAATTTACTTTCCCCCACAGGGTCTTTTTTTGCCCATCTATAAAATGAGGGCATAGACTAGATTATCTGTATGCTGTCATCCAGCGTTATATCTTGATGGAAACTTGTCACAAGGCTCTTCCAGCCCACAGCCATCATTTAGGACAAATATGCAGACTTTAACATTTAAATCATTCGTTCTGAGTTGAATCCTTTGGCAGCTGCTGTGGTGACCATGACCACTGATAGTGGACCTTCTTCCAGGTCCCGTCCAACTCTGATCTTGTGGGCCTATGATCTCTCTGCCTAAGAAACCTTTTCTTTCTCTTTCTTTATGACCCAGTTCTACTTGTCCTTCAGGCTTCTCCCAGAAACCAAACTCTGGCATAATGTTAAAACCCACTCCCTGCCAACTTCCCCAGGCTTGTCTTCTGTCACCTCCCTCCTCTACATGCCCCATACCCCCTTCACTCCAGCCACCCAGGAAGACTCATCTTCCCCTAACACCAGCTTTCTCACCCCTCTGGGTCTTTTTTTATGTTTTCTTTTGCCTAGAATGGTACTTGGTGATTCCACTCCCAAAACCATTTTTTGCCTCATGGAGACTGAGCTTAAATGCCCCTTCTGACACCTCACCCCCAAGTGGACTTAATCACTTTGTGCTCTCACTTTTAAGTAATATGATTTGTGAAGTAGTGTGTTTGATTCTCTTCTGGACTGTGTGACTCTCAAGGGCAAGGACTTCATCTTCATCCATCCAGAACCTGGCACACAATTGAGTAGATGCACAATAGGTGTTTGTTGAAGCAATGAGATCTCTTGTTGGAGGTAATTTCTACTTTTTAATGCTCATCACACTGCACCTCTCTCACGTCACATTCTCCATCTAATCATCTTATTTTTATCTCTCCTATTAGACTATGAGTGCTTTTTGGAAGGCTTTATTTCTCATTCATTTTGTTTTATTTTGTTTTCAACTTTTTCATTGTAAAAGCAACACTATACTTAAGCAAAATATATAAATAATACAGAGGTGTGTGTGTACTAACAAGTGGTAATAAATAGAAACTTCTGGGTGTGAGTCCCTTTGTTAACTGGTGTTAACAGTTGGGTGTGTAAGAAGGCAGGATCTTGCTTTTGCTGTGCATTTAAAAACATTACTTGGGAAGCAGATGTGGCTCAAGTGATTGGGCTCAGTATTAGCCAGCCAAGGCAGTGCTGATGCAAAATACCAATAATCAGTTGGACTTTATAAAGGATATTTATTTGGGGTAGAATCTTACATTTACCAGGCCATAAACCATAAGTTTCTTCCCTCACCAAAGTGTGTTGCCATGTGTTGGAACAAGATGCTTCCCCTTCAGAGACTAAATTTGAATACATGTTCTCCTTCATAGACTAAATTTGAAGGCATTTTCCCCTTCTATACAAGAGACATTAGCAGCTGCTTCCTGACATAGTCAAGAACAGAAATCACCAAGAAGCAGATCCTTCTACAGAGATTCATTCACTTAAGCAATTTCCCTTGGTTAAGCAAGGGAAAGCTGAAAGGCCCATAATCTTAAGGAAAGGGTATAATTAAAATGTCATGGTTTGGATGGGTTTTTAAAAATGTCCCTCAGTTATGTTCACCTGGTTAGAAAGAAGCAATAGGTGGGTCATCATGTGAAGCTTTAGAAATGGTCCTAACCCAGAGTTCCTGGGGCTGGCTTCTGCCTTCAGAAATAGCTGTGAGGTGAAGTAGAAAAGTTGATCCCAAAGCATCATAACTCTCTAAGCTCATATTAGGTCATGAGGCCCTGAAACTGCACATGACATTGGGAGGCCATCTTCCCTAAAGAACTGCAGAAAAGGAGCTTGAGGACCAGGACAGATGGTCCAGCCTCCAGCACTGGCCTCCAGACCTAGGTCTCACTGACGGCTCAGGCATCCTTCCCTCTCTGTTCAGCCTTGAGTCTTCCAGCACAACCTCTACTCATCCTGGAGCCAGAACCAGCCATAAGGAATATCCTAGTGCAGAGATGTGATGTATTCCAGTGCCTGGATCTTTGCCACCTCCTGCTCAAAAAGAAACCTTGTGGTTTTTTTGTTTGTTTGCTGTTTGTTTTGTTGTTAGGAGATACTGGTGATTGAAACTGTATCCTTTTATGTGGAAAGCAGGTGCTCAATCACTGAGTCACATGGGCTTCTTTCAGTTGGTTTTACAGTTTGTTTGCTTGTTGTTTGTTTCTGTTTCTTCAGGAGGCACCAGGACTTTACTTTTAAAGCAGCCCTTGAACTCAGCCAGGATGAATTCTTAGAGTCCAGCTGAATCCTTAAGTTAGAACAGCTGAGGTGGACCATCTGCAGTGCAAGCATATTCACAAAAAACAAGCAAACAAATGAAAAACACCAACTTGGGAGAGCTGCCTGTAGCTCAGTGGTTGAGCACCACATTCACACATACAAGTGTCTGGATTCAATCCCAGGCTTTGATACCTCAAAAAAAAAAAGTAAATACCAAGTTGTTGCTTGCTCAGTGGCTGCAGATGGAGAGGAAGAAGCTGAAAAGAAAAAGAACCTGCTACTAAAGCACCCGGGCTAGGCATAGATGAAGAATACTTTAGTCTGCATTTCAAATATCTCCAGAATTCCCAATGTTCTCATGATCTCTCTGTGGAAAGAAAGTAAAAAGATGCAATGCCTCAATCTCTACTTTGTAAATCACAAATCCCTTTGTGAAAACAATGTTTGCATTGTACCTTAGCCACAGGAACAAAACAAGGGACAATTCCACAATACCATCATCCTTATTTTTAAGTTCTTAGAATTGGCAATCTGATAATTGATTGGAAGTTGATTTTCTCAACTAAAGCAAAGGCTAAGAAGTGAGACAAAACAGCAAAACAATTGAAGTCTTTCTTCAATTTCTAAAAAAAACTGACAACAACAAAAGCATACAGAGAGGAGAAAGTGTTCCATTTTTCATTTATATCATAAGGACAAATTTTTACATTTTACATTTTACACTGGGTAAAACTGGAATGTACCTGGACCACATCTCATGTTATTCCCTATAATTTCTCAAGCACCCTCTCCCTTTTCCAGTATTTTATTCTAAATCACCCTAGAAAGGAGAAATAAGGGTGCTTGCTGCATGTTTCTTGCTGCCGCAAGGTGTCACTTTTGAAAACTGATCCCAAACAAGCTGCCTTAGGATGGAGGCTCATTGCTGATCCAGACCCTTGCTAGAGCCTGCACTTTTCTGCCAAGGAGAACAGTCCCATGCTTCAGGGCAAAGGACAACAGCAAGTGCCCCAAATGTGCAGCTCTTTCAGCTTATGTGCTCAGCCATGCTTCAGATGCCACCACCTCACTGACCAGAAACCCTGCTTCCCTTTCCTCTGACAGAGCCAGGAAACTTTCACTTTCTCAAAAGTCTCAAAACAAAAGAAACAAAACAAAAAGGTCTTATTGCACCTGCATTTTTAGCACCTAGTGGCTACTTTCCTGACTTCTTCTAGGAAAGTTTCCCTCATTGGCTCCTGGTCCCTAGACCACTTTCTGAGGGAAGGGCACCATCCTTATTCAACCTTCAAGGCAGGAATTCTTATCCTTTTTTGTTCCAGGGACCCTTTTGTCAGTCAGGTGAAATGAATACTACTGTAATTTCTTCATTGCATACATTCATAAGTGAAGGAAATGCTAAATTTCAGTTAGAGTCATTGAAAATAAAGATAATAAGTTGAATATTTTTCAGTTCAAGCTCATGGACCTTCTGAAATCTTGGACCCTTGGTTATGACTCACAACTTTAAGGGGATGTGCCTCTGCCTACCATTCTGAGGAAAGTCACCTGACATGTTCCAGGGACCTTACCTTTCCCATTCTAAGAGAGGTCACCCTCAGAGAGAACAAGGGGATTATCTGGAACTTTCTTAGAGAAAGGAAAACAAGCCCTACAAATGGCATTGCTGGTAGGAGAACCCACTATATTATGAATAGGCTATTTTGGGTACTGTTAAAATAATTAGTATTCCACATGGGATCTAAGCCGCCCATCAATCAGAAGCAAAATGGGCATGATGATCCCAAAATCCTCAAGATTGAGGATTGAACAAACATAAGGGAGGAATGCAACTAAGTAAAGTTGACTTATTATTTTAGTAATGGAAGAACTGGTAATATTGATATAAAGTCAGTGGCCACATGAGGGTCTGAGGGGAGGTGGAGGGAAGATAAGTTGGAATATGTGGCATTTTGAAACACTGAAATTGCCATGCCTCACATTGCAATAACAGATACAGGCCATTATATATGTTGTAAAAACCTATAAAATTGTGCAGTACAAAGTGTAAACCCTCATGTAAACTATAGACATGCTTAGTAACAATTCTTCAATATGTTTTCATCAATTGTACCAAATGTACCACTCTAATGAAAGATGTTGCTGATGGGGGAAAGTGAGGGAAGGGGAGGGGTGGAGTATATGGGAATCTCCTGTTTTTGATGTAACATTTATGTAATCTAAAACTTCTTTAAAAATAAAGAAAAATAATAATTAGTATTAATTCACTATTAAAACTTGTCATGAGACAGCAGCTTCTAGATAAAGAGCAGTGAACAATGACTGTGGTTAAATAGAGTCTTGGCCAAGTTACTCTCGATTGATTAACTGTGAAAAATTTCCTAATTGCTCAATCAGGGGACATGGCAGGGTGTGACTCTTTACCCACAAACTCCTCAGTTTCTGCCATTTCCTGTTACATGACCTGTTGCTTTTGTCCACTTAGTAGAACCAGCCTGGAAGTACATATGAAGTATAAGGTAAATAAGCAGAAATTGTAAATATGAAAAGCAAAAACCAGAAAAAATATGTAAATCTGCTTATGCATGATTTTCTCACCTAAATTGCAAGCTCCTAAAGGGTAATGACTATTCTAACTTATCTCTGAATCCTTTATAATGCCTAGCACACTCTTCATTTATTTAAATATGACAAAGATCAATGATGGACCATAGGTTGACAATAATACTTGTATCTATAGAAGTTTAAACTTCCATTGCTTTGACATCTTTAAGGTAACTCACTCTGAAATAAGAATAAACCTCTGGCAACCCTGAGCTGTAAAAGTGAACTTACATAGCTTTGCTCCTTTGAATAACAGCAATGCTGCAGCCCAGTAAGCCTTGAGCCCCTTTGCCAAGAATATTTAATCCCAGTAAGATTCAGCAAGAATCTGAGAGATGGATGGAACATTAGATTTTCCTAGGGTTCCTTCAGTTACTTTGGGAATACAGATGGGAAAGGAGAGATACAAAAGCTAGGTTCTCTACTCTTATACTTTCCTCACACCCCTACTCCCTAACTTCAGCCAGGAGGACACCATACTGAGGGCTAGAAACAACACTGCAGCATGAGGCACCTGCAGGGTGGAGAGAGAAGGTGAGGCACATCAGTAAGAAGAAGTCTCAGGTCCAGCCCATCTGCAGGTGTCTGGCAGAAAGAGCTTGGGTAATGAAGAACAACTGGTATGGTAGAGGCTCAGAACAGAAAGGACTGTACAGACCAGGAGGGAATATGTCATTCTGGAACTTCTTTGACTGCAACCATAGAGGAGAATTTGAGGTCACAATTAGGGAGTGACAGAAGTGCTCACTATCCATACCTGATGAGTCCACTTAGATCACTCAGCTGTACCTTTCAAAAGCAGAGTTATCTGACTTCTGAAATATGTAAGCTCTCACTTGATTTCGGAACTGCAACTAGACCAAAAGACCTTTAGTTAGGGAAACTCTACCTCATTTATATTTGAGCCCAAAATTAAAATTATGACCATCAGTTGAAACAGCCTCTTATTCTTTATTTGGCTTATGGACATCAACTGAATAAATGGCTTCTGGAATTGCTAGGTGTTGGTTGAAGGGGGTGTCAATCCCTAGTAAGTGCAAGGTCCTGTGCCTTAGGAAGGGTTCCTTAGCTCACCTTTCCTTCTCTTGCAGCCCACACTCTGGCCCTCCCAAACTACTCCCACTTCTCCAAAGTAGGGTATCCTATTGCACTTCCATGAGTTGGAGTCAGGCTGTGACTTTTGTGGGGGGTGACATTCCCTACTTCTTTATTGTGAATTCCTCCTCTTTCTTCAAGATCCTGTTTGAGCCATTATCCCTGTGCAACTAGGCCCTGATTCCCTAATTCAACCCTGATCCTTTTCCTTCTGTATCATGGCTGTACCATGCACACATATCTTTTATGCCTTCCTAGGTTTTGTTCATGCTTCTTTCTCTTAACTGGACTATGAGGTACTTGAAGTCAGGGGGTTGCATGGTTTCATTTTAGCATTTCTGGCAACAAGATATATGCACTCACTGACAGGAAATATTTGCTGAATGAAAGTATGAATGATGGATGGGAAGTTTTTGATGAATTTTGCTCCCCAAAAATGTTTAAAAACAAAAGTAGTTTTGACCTGGATAGGGCCCTGGCTTGAAGAGTAAAGGAAAGAGTAGGAACAAATATAGACATGTATGCATATGGAGCACCATTAATAATGAAAACTGCTCCTTAGGAATTGGGAATGTTACCTGGAGGAAGGAATAACAAAGGCAGGGACAGAATATGGGTAGATGACATCATAGTGATCTTCAAATACATGACCTGACACCTGTCATGTGAAAGAAAAATGATGGGACTCTGTGGTCCCAAGAGAGTAGAACTAGATCCACTAGGCAAAAGGTACAGAAAAGCACATTTGGGCTTAATATTATGTAATAGTCAGAGTTATCCAAAACAGAATGAGTTCCCTTAAACAGTAATGAGTTTTCTGCCAATAGAGGTGTCTGAACCCAGACTGGCAGGACCATCTAATGATGACATTGGACAAGATGACCTTGAAGGCTTCTTCAACTTCCAGGATTTGATGTTCTGACTTTAAATGTTCACCAGTAAACTCATGGCAGAAGTGCTCTTTGAGGTCATTAGATTTCATGTGGACTTCCTGGTTTAATATGCTGAGCTGTAAATGCTAAACCACATCAAAACCCAGGTGATTTAGGAGAAAAAGAGAATAGAGGAGCTTTAAGGGCAAGTATGCAGTAGTGCCTTTAAATGCAGAACTTGGATTTCCCCATGGAAAGAGCTGTTGAATTATGAAGACAGCAGTTTAATGAGAAATTGCCACAAGAAAATGTTAGGCTTCTTTTCATCCCAGTGGGCACTGGAAACAAAAGAAACTGTATGCTCCTACCACGGGAAAATTCACTATAAACCTCCAGGACTACTTGCATTCTTGTAGTCAGATCTTGGGAAGAAATGGTGGAGGTGGATAAAGGCCAAAAGAACTAATATACCATGTTGATAAGAGTTACCATCATAGAAAGACTGAGATTCAGTCCCTCTATCTTGAGAGGGAAGTAGATCAATGTCCATAAAATCAAAGTGCTTCAAGTACAAGCAGACATGCTCACCAAATTCCAGAATATTATTGGTAGTTTTCACTTATCTCTGGGTCACAGACTTCATTTACTGAATCAACAGTGTAGCATGGCCAGCCAAGGTTCTGATCATATAAATATCCAGGATTGGATGGATTGGGTTTGGAAGCATCCAGTGGAGACACCAAAGCATGAGCCTACCACTGTAGCAATGTCTATCACACTAATAAAAAAGTAATCCTTTACTGAAATTTGGAGAACTGGAAATAATTATTTGAGACATGGTTGTGGTGAATTTTGCATCAATTTCCTCCTGCTGATGCCCAAGGATGGGCAAAAAAGGAATCATTTGATAGAGAGAATAAGACCTGGAAGATGGAAAGGAATCTTTTACAAAAAGACCAAGAATATAGAATGAATTAAAGACTAAACAAGGAAAACCTATAAACCAATATGCAAATAAACAGTGTGGCAATATGGCATAGGCAGTCAGTCTATCATCTACCCTAAAGTCAGTCAGTCTACCCTAAAGGAGGGGGCTGTCACTCCCCACTTCTTTTTATTTTTAATATTTTAAAAGTTGCTTAGATTACATAAACATTACACAGAAATTACAGGGATTCCCACGTTCCACACTTTCCACACATCCAATTACATCCCACATAAACATCTTCCATTAGTGTGGCACATCACCTGCAATGGATGTACACATCCTGGGGCTTTGCTACTAGTCATGGACCATAGTTCACATTGTAGACCACACTCTCTCCCACACAATTCTGCATGTTATATGCTGATGTAAAATGGCCTATATCTGTCATTGTAATGCCACTCAGGATAATTCCTGAGTCCTGAAAAAGCCCCTGTATTACAACTGCTTTTCCCTTCCTGCCTCACTGTAGTAATTTATTCCATTGCTTGAATCACAATATGTCTACAACAGAATACCATTCAGTCCACTCTAGTTCATAGCTCTTCCCCCAATCCTGAGGAGTTTGGGATGGTGATGTTCACTTCACCTCCAAGTGAGAGGGGCCTTATATTCCATGGATACAGTGGATGGGGTTATCCTGCCTGCAGCTGCAAGCTCTCTCCATTCCCTGGGATGGCCGTTGTCCATCATTGTCTCCTCACCATGTGAGTTGGGTGAGTCCATTGAGCTGCAGAGTAGGAGTTGCAGCTCCACCGAGATTCCAGGCACAGCTGGCACATGGGAAGGCCAGAGGCTCCAGTCTCTGGAAATACACCTAAAAACTACAGCACCACATATAGGTTTGAATTGAAGGGACTGATGGACCATGTGCAGGGAGGACTTATTTGAGTCCAACTCTGTCACTCTGAGGAGCACAGATTCCAAAGTAGAGCCCATTGATAACACATCAATCTTTGGAGCTACCACACCTTATATAGGACCTGGGTGTCTCCAGTGCCCTCAGGAGCCCCTCTGTGTGGGGTGATATCCACTTAGGTGTTCTATAAATTCCTACTGAGGTTTGCATAAGTGTTACCTCTGGGATGACCTCCCAAATCTCTTTGACGTCTCTTAGTCACATAAACTCATTTGTCTTTATGTTTTCCCCTTTCATTCAAGGTCTTTCTCCAGTCATATTGCCAGTTGGCACTTGGTATTAATCCTTCATTGCCAGGGAGGCTCATCCCCAGGAGTCACGTCCCACAGTGGGGGGAAGGTAATACATTCATATGCTGAGTTTGGCTTAGAGAGAGGCCATATTTGAACAACAAGGAGGCTCTCAGGTGGTAACACTTAGGCACCCCATAACAGTAGGCTAAGTTTCAATTACAAGAGCAAAGACTCATAAGGCTAGACATCAATAACAAGAGCCCATCAGTGGATTATCCTCCTTTGCCAGACACTGCCCCTGCATTCAGGGGCCCTTGCTGCTCCCTTGGAGTATGTGGCAGAGCTCCCCAGGCTGGGAATTCAGTATTCTGTCATTTATTGAGTGATTGTCTATCCACTGTGACCATGCCCCACCCCTTGATCATTTGAAGAATTTTAAATATCTTTCATGTATATTCAGTTGAACTTCCTTCCATGAAACCCCCATCCCAGACACCCCACACCAATGGTCCTCTGCTGCCCCCATTGTAACCCTTCTGTGATCTAAACCTTCCTTGAAGATGAAGCTCCTATAATAGCCACATACAATTAATAGGAAAATGAAATAATAATAATAAGCTTAAATGTAAGAGAGAAAATACATGGAAACACAGAAAAAAAATGGAAAAATAAAATTAAAGGATTGGGACATTCAAAAAATGGGGGAAAAAAATAAAAAAATAAAAAATGAAAACAAAAAAAAAAATATTATTATTATTGTTTCCTTTTATCACTGCATTATCGGGTGTCCAGTCTGTACCATTGCACCTTCCCCTTTTCACTCCCCAGTGTCTCCCAAATTTTCATTTAATTTTCAAAGAAGTTTTAGGTCACAGCAAAGTACACACAGAATAATAAAGACTCTCATATACCCAACCTCCTTCCCCTTTCCTCACCCCATATTAAAACCTTTTTTATGTGGATGGTAGCATTGTTACAAGTGTTATACAGATAGCAAAACATAGCTATTTAACATTGTCAGTGGTTTACAGTATAGTGTTCAATTTAGATGGTACAGTTTAATTCTTTTTGATGATACTTTCCATGTCCTGAGTCCATTACTATAAGGTAATGAAAAACATTTCCCCTGACCACTAAATACCCCCTGTTTGAGCTTTTCTGTTCTTTCCTCCCCATCCCCATGGGGCTCATGACGATCCCCTGTCTTGACTCACTGGATGACAAGATTCATAGTTACATGCAACAAGAGGTCTTGACCACTGATTATCCATTCCTATTAGGACCCACCCTTGTGCCTAAGAGACACCCACCTATCTGTTTCTGGCTGAATCAGTCCTCACAAAAATGGGGGTCCTTCTCCTTCCCACTCACAATGTGGGTCTCCACTCCCTGACACAACATATTATGACAGGATGAACACCCACACACTCTCCAGAAGCCTTCTCCAGATGCACCCCTTCCTGAATGCCCCCAACCTATACCCCAAACCAGTGACACTACCTTGTCATATTGCCTTAAGGGCATTCCCACTCCTGCACTTTCAACATCATACCCACAAATCCCATATTCACCTAGTCCCCCTCCCATCATACCCTTAGTGTCTTGGGTATTCCAACACACCTTTCCTAATCTACCCACGTGTCAACCCTGCACTACCACACCCAGTAATATCACTACCCACCTGTCCTATCCTTCAATATGCAACTATACTCTATCACTTTACCATAGATGATGTCTATATGCATGATGGCTCCCAACCCTGTCTTCTCTCTCTCTCCCTTGCTAAGTTACCTTTCAGACAATGGTTCTCAGAGACTGCTCACTTATCTCAATTCAAATCAGTGAGGTCATATTATGTTCATCCTTCAATGCCTGGCTTGCTTCACTCAACATAAGGTCTTCAAGATTCATCCATGTTATTCTGTGTGTTAGCACTTTATTCCTTCTTACAGCTGAGTAATATTCCATTCTATGTATGTACCACATTTTGTTTATCCATTCTTCTGTTGATGGGCACCGGGGCTGATTCCAACTTTTGGCAATGGTGAACAATGCCTCTATGAACATTGGGGTGCATATGTCTTTTCATGTCTTTCCTTTCAATTCTTCTGGGTATATATACAGCAGTGGAATTGCTGGATCATAAGGAAGATCTATTGTTAGTTTTCTGAGGAAGCGCCAAACTCTCTTCCACAGTGGCTTGGCCATTCCACAATCTCACCAGCAGTGGATGAGGATTCCTATTCCTCCACATCCTCTCCAACATTTATAGTCTGCTGTTTTTTTAATAGCCGCCATTCTGATGGGTGTAAGATGGAATCTCATTGTAGTTGTGATTGGCATTTCCCTAATAGCTAGCGATGTCGAGCATTTTTTCATGTGCTTTTTAACTATTTGTGTTTCTTCCTTGTAGAAGTGTCTTTTCAGGTAACTTGCCCATTATTTAATGGGTTGTTTGTCTTTTTATTTTCGAGGTGAAGGATTTCTTTATATATGCAGGATATTAGGCTTCTATAAGATACATGGTTGCCAAATATTTTCTCCTATTGGGTAGGCTGCCTTTTTATTTTCTTAAAAACATCCTTTGAGGGGCAGAAGTTTTCAATTTTGAGGAGATCCCCTTTATCTATTTTTTCTCTTGCTGCTCCTGCTTTGGGTTTGAAGTTCATGAAACCATTTCCTATCACAAGGTCCTGTAGATGCTTCCATGCATTATCTTCCAAGGTTTTCGTTTTGGCTCTTATATTTAGATCTTTGATCCATCTTGAGTTGATTTTTGTATAAGGTGTGAGATGGTATTCCTCTCTTATTCTTTTGGAAATGAATATCCAGTTCTCCAAGCACCACTTGTTAAAGAGGCCATTCTCACCCAACTGAGTGGACTTGGTGGCCTTGTTGAATATCACATGACTGTATATGTGAGGATCTATATCAGAACTCTCAATTTGGTTCCATTTGTCGGTATGTCTATCCTAGTGTAAATACCATGCAGTTTTGAACATTGTAACTATGTCATATATTTTAAAGTCAGGTAATCCAAGGGAGCAGCAACAGTCCCCTGAGTGCAAATGCAGTGTCTGGCAAAAGAGGATGGCCCACTGATAGGTTCTTGCTACTAGCCTTATGAGTATTTGCTCCTGTAATTGAAACTTAGCCTACTGTTATGGGGTGCCTAAGGGTTGCCACCTGAGAGCCTCCTTGTTGCTCAAATGTAGCCTTTCTCTAAGCCAAACTCAGCATATGTATGAATTGCCTTCCCCCCAACATGGGACATGACTCCCAGGGATGAGCCTCCCTGGCAACGAGGGATTAATACCAAGTGCCAACTGGCAACACAATTGGAAAAAGACCTTGAATAAAAGGGGGAAAAGGTAAAGAGAAATGAGTTCACAAGGCTAAGATACTTCAAAGAGAGTTGGGAGGTCATCCCAGAGGTAATTATTACACACACCTCAGTAGGATCTCATAGAACACCAAAGTGGATATCACCCCACACAGAGGGATCCCTGAGGGCTCTGGAGACACCCAGGTCCTATATAAGTGAGGATAGCCCCAGAGATTGATGCCTAATTAGTGGGCTCTTTGTTGGAACCTGTGCTCCTGAGAGTGACAGAGTTGGACTCAAATAAGTCCTCCCTGCACATGGTCCATCAGTCCCTTCTATTCAAACCTATATGTGAGGCTGTAGTTTTAGGTGTGCTTCCAGAGACTGAAGCCTCTGGCCTACCTATGTGGCAGCTGTGCCTGGAATCTCAGTGGAGCTGCAACTCCTACCCTACAGCTCAATGGACTCATCCAAGTCACCTGGTGAGGAGACAATGATGGGCAATGGCCATCCCAGGGAATGGAGAGGGCCTGCAGTTGCAGGCAGGATAATCCCATCCACTGTATCCATGGGATATAAGCCCTCTCTCACTTGGAGGTGGAGTGAACATCACCATCCCAGTCCCCTCAGGATTGGGGGAGGTGCTACAGACTAGAGTGGACTTGGTGGTGTTCTGTTGTAGACATATTGTGATTCAAGCAATGGAAGAAATTGTAACAGTGACGTCGAGCCGGTGGCCACTGGACGTTTTTGGGGTGGGGGGAGGGGCAGTTGAGATACAGGGGTTTTTTGGGACATGGGGGTTGTCCTGAGTGGCATTGCAGCGATGGATGTAGGCCATTTTGCATCAGCATATACCATGCAGAACTCTGTGGGAGAGAGTGTGGTCTATGATGTGAACTGTGGTCTATGCTCAGTGGCAAGGCCCCAGTATGTGTATATCCATTGCAGGTGTTGTGCCACACTGATGAAGGATGGTGGTGTGGAATGTTGTGGGCAGGGTGGGGGGTGGGAACATGGGAATCCCTGTAATTTCTCTGTAATATTTGGGTAATTTAAGCACCTTTAAATATATATATATATATAACATTTATGTAAGCAAATGCACGTATATGTATATGTATTTATATATCATTTTACAAATATTGGTATGATTGTGAAAAATTTGATTTTTACCCACAATAAAAATAAATAAATAAATAGATAAATAAATAAATAAATAAATAAATCAGGTAATGTGATACCTCCAACTTCATTTTTCTTTTTCAATAAGTCTTTGGCAACTCAGGGCCTCTTACCTTTCCAAATATATTTTGTAATTAGTTTTTCCAGTTCCTTAAAAAATATATTGTTGATTTTTATTGGGATTGCATTAAATCCAGAGATTAATTTGTGTAGGATAGACATCTTGATGATGTTTAGTCTTCCTATCAATGAACAGAGAATATTCTTCCATTTATTTAAGTCTTCTTTGATTTCCTTTAACATGTTGTGTAGTTTTCTGTATATAAGTCCTTTACATCTTTAGTTAAATTTATTCCTAGGTATTTGGTTCTTTTAGTTATTATTGTACATGGGTTTTTTTTCTTGATTTCCTACTTAGATTGCTTGTTATTGGTGTACAGAAATGATATTGATTTTTGAGCATTGATCTTATAGCCTGCAACATTACTGTACTCCTTTATAAGTTCTAGAAGCTTTGTTGTAGATTTCTCAGGGCTTTCTATGTATAGGATCATGGTGTCTGCAAATAATGAAATTTTTGCTCTTCTTCTCCAATTTGGATGACTTTATATCTTTTTCTTGCCTCAGTGCTTTAGCAAGTACTTCTAAGACAATGTTAAATACGAGTGGTGATAGTGGGCATCCTTGTCTTGTTCCCAATGTCAGAAAGAAGGATTTTAGGATTTCACCATTAAAGATGATGTTATCTTTGGGTTTTTCATATATACCCTTTATCATATTCAGAAAGTTTCCTTCTATTCCTATCTTTTGCAGTGTTTTTATCAGGAAAGAGTGCTATATTTTGTCAAATACTTTTTCTTCATCTATGGAGATGATCATGTGATTTTTGTCTTTCAATCTGTTTATGTGCTGTATTACATTGATTGATTTTCTTATATTGAACCATCCTTGCATACCTGGGATGAAACCTACTTGGTCATGGTGTATAATCCTTTTGATATGTTGTTGAATGCAATTGGCAAGTATTTTGTCAAGGATTTTTGCATCTAGGTTCATTAGAGAAATTGGTTGGTAATTTTCCTTTCTTGTCGTATCTTTGTTTGGTTTCAGTAGTAGGGTAATGTTGGCATCGTAGAATGAGTTAGGCAATATTCCTTCTACTTCTATATTTTGGAAGAGCTTAAGCAGAATTGGTGTTAGCTCTTTCTGGAATGTTTGCTAGAATTCATCTGTGAAGCCATCTCATCCTGGGCTCTTCTTGTTGGGAGGTTTTTGATGACTGAGTCTCTTTACTTGCAATTGGACTGTTGAGTTCATCAATTTCTTCTTTCATCAATGTAGGCTGTTTGTGAGTTTCAAGAAACTTGTCCGTTTCCTCTGAATTATCATTCTTGTTGGCATATAATTTTTCAAAATATCCTCTTATGATACTCTTTATTTCTGTGGGGTCAGTAGTGATATCCCCTTGCTTATTCCTAATTTTATGTATTTGCATATGTTCTCTCTTTTACTTTGTTAGTCTAGCTAAGGGTTTTTCAATTTTATTGATCTTCCTAAAGAACGAGTTTTGGTTTTGTTTATTTTTCTTGTGCTTTCTTATTCTCTATTTCATTTAGTTCTGCTCTAATCTTTGTTATTTCCTTCTTTCTACTTCCTTTAGGTTTAGTTTGTAGTTGTTTTTTCAATTCCTCCAAGTGTGCAGTTAAGTCTTTAATTTTAGCTCTTTCTTCTTTTTTAATATATGTATTTATGGCTATGAACTTCCCTCTCAGGACAGCCTTGGCTTCATCCCATAGGTTTTCATATGTTGTGTTGTCATTTTCATTAGTTTCAAGGTCATTGCTGATTTCTTTTGAGATTTCCTCCTTCACCCACTGTTTGTCTAAGAGTGTGTTGTATAATTTCCATATCTTTTTGCCTAATCTGTTTCTCTGGCCCTTAGCAATTTCCAATTTCATTCCATTGTGATCAGAGAAATTACTTTGTATAATCTCAATCTTTCTGAATTCATTGAGAGTTGTTCTGAGGCCAGCATGTGGTCTATTTTGGAGTATGATCTCTGTGCACTGGAGAAGAATGTAAATCCTGCTGTATTTGGGTGTAGTGTTCTGTATATGTCTATTAAGTCCAGGTCCTCTAATGTATTATTCAGAGTATTTGTGTCTTTATTGATTCTCTGTCTAGATGTTCTGTCTAATGATGATAATGGTGTATTAAATTCCCCCACTATAATTGTAGAGATATTTATTTCTTCACTTAGTTTTTCCAGAGTTTGCCTCATGTATTTTGAGGCAACCCGATTAGGTGTATAAATGTTTATGATTGTTCTCTCTTCTTGAGAGATTATCCCTTTTACTAATATACAGTGCCCATCTTTGTCTCTTACAATAGTTTTGCATTTAAAGTCTATTTTTTTTTTATATTAGAATAGCTACTCGAGCCCTTTTTTGGGTATTGTTAGCTTGTCAAATTGTTTTCCAGCCATTCACTTTCAGCCTCCTTGAATCCCTGGGCTGAAGGTGGGTTTCTTTAGACAGCATAAATGGATCATATTTCCTTATCCATTATGCCAATCTGTGTCTCTTGAGTGGTGTTATTCATCACATTTAGTGAACATTCACATCATGTCAGGCACTGTTGTACGAGCAGGAGCAGTGGACAACACAAACAAGCTCCCTGCCCTCAAGAACTTACATTCTAGTGGGGAGACATATAAACCGACAAATAAATATTAGATGGTGAAAAGTGCTATGG
>JAQZBX010030559.1:0-26746 GCA_029593785.1 Cabassous unicinctus | reverse complement strand
AGATGTCCACCTTTGTTTTTGCACAGGAATTTTATAGATTTAGATTTTATATTCAGGTTATGATGTAGTTTGACTTAATTTTTGTATTTGCAAAAACTATGTTGTGAAGGTTATTTTTCTTGCATATGAATATTCTAATTCTTCCAGCACTATTTGTTGAAAAGACTCACTTTCTGTTCTTTTAATATACATATCCATCCCTTTGCCAATATCACACTCTCTCGATTATCTTTTTATAGAAAGTCTTGAAATCAGGTGGTATTAGTCCTCCAGCTATGTCATTTTTCAATATTGTTTTGGCTATTCCAGTTCCTTTTCATTTTCATATAAATGTAAGAAGCAGCTTGTCTATTTATGCACAAAGAAAATCCTGCTGGAATTTTTGGGGGGATTGTATTGAATTTATAGCTAAATATGGGAAGAATAGGTATCTTAACAATATTGTGTCATGCAGTCTATGGGCATGGTATATCTCATGATTTTCTTGGGTCACCTTTGATTTCATTCATCAGTGTTTGTAGATTTTGCATGTATTTTGTTAGGTTCATAACTTAAATATTAGACCTTGCACATATTTTACACATACAGATCTCACACATATATTGTTAGATTCATATCAAAGTATTGGTGTTATGGTAAATGGTACTTTTAAAATTTTAATTTTTTGCTTATTGGTAGTATATACAAACACAGCTGATTTTTGTTTAGTGACCTTGTATCCTGTGACCTTGTTAAACTCACTTATTTGTCATAGAAACTCTTTTGTAGATTGAGATTTTCTAGATGGACAATAATGTCATCTGCAAATAAAGACAGTTTTATTTCTATCTTTCCATTCACTATGTCTTTTAATTTATCTTTCTTGTCTTAGTACATTTGCTAGTGCATCCAGTAAAATGTTCAATAGGAGTGGTGAGATAGGACATTCTTGCCTTGCTCCCTGACCTAAGGGGGAAATCATTCAGCTTTTCACTCTTTAATTGTTATCTATAGGTTTACTTCTTTTGTCAGGCTGAGGGAGTTCTTCGATTCTAAGAGTGCAATGAATGGATGCTGAATTTTGTCAAATGCTTTTTCTGCATCTATAGAGAAAACCATATAGTTCCTCTTTTAAAAGTTGTTATGTATAAATTACATTGATGGATTTTAGAATGTTGACACAGCTTTGCATTGCCAGTATAAATTCAATTTGGTCATGATGAATTATCCTTTTTATATATTGCTGTATTCAATTTGTTAAATTTAGCTTAGGTTTTTTTGTTTTTGTTTTTGTTTTTGCCTTTAGTTTGATGAGGAATATAGATGTGTGCTATCTTAATCTGGTTTTTGGTATTGTGATAATGCTGTAAAAAGAGTTGCAAAGTTTTTTCTCCCACTTTATTTTTTAGAACACTTTGTGTAGAATTGGTATCATTTTTTTAGTATATGGTAGAATTCAAGAGAGAAGCCATCTGGGCCTGGAATTGTCTTTGTTGGAAGGCTTCAACTACAGATTCAATTATTTTAATAGGGAACTATTCAGATTTTCTCTTCTCTTTGCTTTTATATGGTAGATTATGAGTTTGTATCCTTCAATGAATTTGTCCATTTCTTTTAAGTATTGAATTCATGGACATAAAGTTTTCATAATATTTTCTTATTATTCTCTTAATGCTTGTAGAATATTTAGTGATGTATTCCTACTTTCATTCCTGATATTAATAATTTATTCTTCTCTTTTATTTTTTCTTGGGCAATCTGGCCAGATGTTTATCAATTTCATTTTTCTTTTCAATGACCCACCATTTCCTTTCCTAATTTTTAAGGTGGAAGCTGAAATCATTGGTGTGAGATGTCTCTTCTTTTCTAATATAAGTATTTGATACTGTAAATTTCCCTCTAAACACTGTTGTAGTTGTATCTCACAAGTTTTGATATTTTGTGTGATCATTTTTAGTCAATTCAAAATATCATTTTTAATTTCCCTTGTGGCTTCCTCTTTGACCCTTGGGTTATTTAGAAAATGTGTTAAATTTTCAAATATTTGGAGTTTTTCCAGGTACTTTTCTGTATTGATTTCAAGTTTGATTCTGTTGTGTTCAGAGACAATACTTTGCATGATTTCAATTATTTAAATTTATTGAGCTGTGTTTTATGGTCCAGAATATGGACTACCTTGTGACTGTCCCATGTGTACTTGAAAAGAGCTTTTATTCTGATATTGTTGGGCTGAGAGTTCTATACATGTCAAATGCATCAAGTAAGTTGATAGTATTGATCAGGTCATAATGTTCAGATATTCAATATTGTCACTGATTTTCTGTCTACTTGTTCTAGCCATACTGAGAAAACAGTGTTGAAGCCTTTATATATACTTGCTAAATTATCTATTTTGATTTTCAGTTATATCAATTTTGCTTCATGTTTTTGGAATCTCTGTTGTTAGATACTTATGGTTATTATGTATTTATGTTGAATTGAACTTTTCACCATGTATTATCCATCTCTATCCCTGATAATATATCTTGTCCTGAAGTCTACTTCGTCTGATATCAATATAACCACTAGAGATTTTTTATCTTTAATATTTACATGGCATATCCTTCAACTTTTAACCTTTCAAGGTCTTTGTATTTAATTGATTTTCTTACAGACATGTAGTTGGCCTTCTTTTTTTAATGCAATTTGTCGGTCCCTGTCTTTTAATTGCTGCTGTTAGGTCATTTACATTCAGTGTAATCATTGCTTTGGTTTAATTAAAATCTTTTTTTCATGTCTTTGTCTTTTCCTTTCATCTGTTCTTTGGTGCATTTTCCTTTGTTTTTCTTCTTGCTTTGGAGTTTATTGATTATTTTAGTATTCCATTTTATCTCCACTATTAGCTTATAACTCATTTTAATTTTTTTTCCCAGTGGTTACCTTAGGGCTTAAAATATACAACTTAAATAGCCATAGTCTACTGCTCAACAATATTGTATGTAGTACAAGAACCTTACAATAGTATACTCCCAATTCCTCCCTCCTATGTTTTGTGATATTTTTGTCATACATTTACGTTTTACCTATATAATATACGCACAATATATGGCTACTGTTTTTACTTTGGGTGATCAGTAATCTTTAAATCAATTAAGAATAAGACAAAATATGTATTTTGATTTACCTTCATTTTAACCATTTGCAGGGATCTTCATTTCTTTGTGCAAATCCAGGTTTCTACTGGTATCATATTCCTTCCCCCATGTATTAGTCAAGGGTTCTCAGGGAAACAGAACTGGCAGAGTATATATGTATGTAAATATTATGAGATTTGTTGTAGGAATTGGCTTATGTGACCATGGGGATTGGCAAGTCCAAATTACATAGGGAAGGACACAAGTTCAGAATTCCCAATGAAAGTTTCAGCGAATTCCCCAGAAGTATCTGGCTGGCTGACGTAGAGATAGAGAGTTCTTTCTAACTGCTAAACTCATCAGTTCTCCCATTAAGGCCTTCAACTGATTAAATAAGATTTCACTTATTGATGAAGGCAGTCTCCTTCATTGACTGTAGACACTATCAGCCATAGATGCAATCAATGAATTATTTAAATCATATGAAATACCCTCACAGTAACAATCAGGCCATTGCTTGCCTGACCAAACAACTGGACACCATATGTAGCAAAACTGACACATGAACTTAACCATCACAGTACACCCCTTTTCAACTTGACACCCATACACATTTCCTTAAGCCATATTTAATGTCTAAATAAAAACAATAACAGTCATACTTCACCTAACATAATTAAACTTCTCTGCATACAAATGGAAAAGCACTAGCCATTTCCCCAGAAGATGACGTAAGTCCTTGGTTGAAATTCACTCTTACCCTTGATATCCTGTAACTTCAATACTATGGCATAAAGTTAATACACTTATGTTGTTTAGTAAGGGAATAAATAGAGGGAAGAAAACAAATATATTTGCTTTATGTATATATATAAACATATTCATGACAAAACAAGGAAGAAAAACTCATAACCATTATAGTCCTCATTTCTTCAACTGGTCACATAAATGTAGCTTGTGTTTATAACTACCTTCTTCCACTGCCCAGTCCATGTTCTCTTTAACTCATCAAGCATGTTTGCTGGCTTGGTGGGATGACCCAAACCTTAATTCCTGAAGTTTCTGGGCCATTAGTAGTCCTGCCTGGATTAGGTTTTTTTAGTTTTCCACTGACTTTAATCACAGGGCATCACTGTACTAAGACATGCCCTAAGATACCTCCTGTATTCCAGGCAAACTCTTCCTTAACTTCATTATATAGAAGCAGTCCTATTTCCCCTTGATAATCAGGATCAATCACCCCACCTACCACAGTATTTCCCTTCTTTGCTTGTTGATTCAGAGGCATAAGAAGCCCGAAGTGGCCCGGTGGCAGTCTTAAATTTCAGTTCAATAGAATAATTGTTGTATTTCCTGATGGAAGTACCCCTCCTTATGGAATCAAGCTTAAAGTCATGGGGACAGGAAGCAAAATTTTTTCTAGTGGATCACTACAGATAATAGTGAATGGTGCCATTCCCATTTTCCACCCCTTGATTCCCATACCCATGAATCCCAGCTATGGGAGAGACAGCACCATAGAGTGGATCCTGATTTCTCATCCTGGATAACAACCTCCTGGAGAACATTGCCCCAACCCTGCAAGGTATTGCTACCCAGGTGGCAACACAACTGAGTTTTCAAAATGGCATTCCACTATTCCGTCAGTCCAGCAGCTACAGGAGAATGGGAAACATAGTAAGACCACTAAATTTCATGAGCATGTGCCCATTCCTGCACTTCATTTGCTGTGAAGTGGGTTCCTTGATAAGAAACAAAGCAGGAGAACACCATGGTAGTGGATAAGGCATTCTGTAAGTTCACAGATGGTAGTTTTGGCAGAAAAATTGCCTGCAGGGAAGGCAAATCCACATCCAGAGTATGTGTCTATTCCAATAAGGAAGAAGTGCTGTTCCTTTCATGATGGAAGTGATCCAAGGTAATCAACCTGCCACCAGATAGCAGGATGATCACCTCAGGGAATGATACCATACTGGGCAGTGAGTGCTGGCAGAATGGGTACTCAGCAGCGGCTGTAGCCAGCTCAGCCTTGGTGAGTGGAAGTCCGTGTTGCTGAACCCATGCATAATCTCTATCCCTACCACCAAAGACACTTTGTACACGAGCACATTGGACAATGACAGGAGTGGCTGGGGAAAGAGACCAACTGGAATTCACAGAATGGGTAAGTTTATCAAATTGTTTATTAAAATCCTTCTCTGCTGAAGTCACCCTCTGGTGAGCATTCACATAGGACACAAATATCTTCATGTTTTTTGTCCATTCATAAACATCTACCCACATACCTCTCCCCTAGACTTCTTTGTCACCACTTTTCCAAACATGTTCCTTCCAAGTCCCTAACCATCCAGCCAAACCACTGACCACAGACCATGAATCAGTATACAAATCTTGCTCCAGCCATTTCGGCTTCCAAGCAAAATGAGCAACCAGATACACTTCTCAAAGTTCTGTCCACTGGGAGGATTTCCCTTCACCACTGTCCTTCAGGAATGCACCAGAAAGGGACTGTAGTGCTGCAGTTGCCCACTTTCTGATGGTGCCTGCATATCACACAGAACTGTCTGTAACCCAGGCCAGAGTTTTCTTTTCCTCAGCCAACTGATCATAGGGAACTCTCCAAGAGGCCACAGCTGTGGGCTGGGAAAGAGAAGGTGTTGTGGCAGGAGTGAGGGCCACAGACATTTGGGCCATTTCCATGTATAACTCACTTGTGTCTTCAGGACCTGCTTGAGCCCGATCTTGTATGTACCACTTCCATTTTATGATGAAGTGCTCCTGCACATGCCCAGCTTTACAGCTTGGCCAAAGTTTTATGGCCAGAAGCACCAAGGTACTAATGGACACAGAGCATATTTAACCATAGAATGAAAACTAAAACAACTGTAGGGATTAGGGTGACAGAAAAGAAAGCAAATATTGTGTGACCTAATAATATAGGAATTATGCAGTTAATAAAAACTGGAAGAAGATAGAGGAAAGGTCTAAAAAAGAGTATGCTGAACATTTCAACTAAAATAGCTGACATAAAGCAAACACTAAGAAAGAGTAAAGAAGTGACCAAAATTGGATGGTAGAATCCAATTTTAATTATTTCTCACTGTAAAGAATAATAGACCTTGGATTTACAAAATAGAGGATTGAGGGTGCTATAAAGGATTATAGTTATAAAGGAAACCACCAGAAGAATATAATGCAAACCTTCCTAAATGTCAGAAGAGCCATACACACACACACACATACACACACAAGAAAGACATACACAATTCTTGAAAAGCTATAAACATGGGAAATTAATTACCATAATATAACAGAGTCAATATCAAGTATATTATTAATAAATGTAAATGGGCTGAAATTCAACTATAGTTTTTTTTTTTTAAACGACAAGACTTTAAGGTGGGATCGGACAGCAAAATCCAATTCTATGCTCTTTTCAAGAGATACACCTACAACAAAGTGTTCAGAAGGGTTGCAAATAAAAGCATGTGTGAATATATACCAAGCAATTGTAAATATCAGACAAGGTTGAACCCGGGCCAAAAAAGCATTGGACTAGATGGAGTATACATTTTAAAGCTAAAAGATGCAAATCACAAGAATAGTGTTTTGGGTGACCAGCTGGGTTTATTGAGAGTGCTCATCTACCATTTGGCCACAGACAGCCCCAGTTTATGTCTGTTGCCTGTTATGTTATTTATAGAACCTTCTTTCACATTTAACATACCTGGCTTTAGATGATAAATTATATGGCCACTCTAGGTTTATTCCAGGAATGCAAGGTGATTCCATATCCAGGAAATACATTAACATAAATGTGGAGAGTTTTAGCAGTATACCAACAGCATTATACTACAGCATGGCTTACGAAGTATTATATCCTTTTATAAGCTTCTACGTTTTCAGAGTTCACTCCCTTTCGCTCACCACTCTGACATGTGTTCCTTTCACAGGGTCCCTTGAAAGGCTTTCTGGAAGATTTAGGCAGACTGCAAAAGAAGTTTTATGCCAAAGACGAACGGTTACTTTGCCCTATCAGGACCTACCTGGTGACAGCCAGGAGTGCAGCCAGTTCAGGCGCCCGCGTGCTCAAAACCCTGCGTCGCTGGGGTCTAGAGATAGACGAGGCTCTCTTCCTTGCTGGAGCCCCCAAAGGTCCCATCTTGGTGAAGATCCGGCCCCACATCTTCTTTGATGACCAGATGTTCCACATTGAAGGGGCACAGAAATATGGCACCATCACAGCTCATGTACCTTATGGCAGTGGTCAAAAATTCATCCCATAAGGGTGGGGAAGAAAAATAAAGCACTGACAGTCTGGTGTTATGGAAGCCACTTCTTTTGTATTAATTAGATAGATATTTCAAAAGATTGGACCTCATGACCTTGCTTGTTTGGAAACAGTTTCTCTAATTTAAAAAAAAAACGTTTTGAACCATTTCTCTTTAGGCTATCGTTGCAGTTAAGTGCCATTGCACCTGTCTTTGTATAAGTCATAATGATGACTATTTAGGATATGCTTATAACATGAACACTTGAATGTCTGCAGGGCTGTTTCATAAGCCTACTTCGTTTCACAAAGCATGGCTCTGTTTTGGGTGTTGGTAGATTAAACGAATTGTTACCCATTATCATTCTAGAAGAGTGGTCTCCAAAACTGGAGAGAGTATGGGTAAGTACACCTTTGAAAATACAGCATTCTGTGGCTTCTATGACCAGCCTTTTAGTCAACAGAAAGTGAGAATGTCACTCTGCCTGCATGCATATACTAATTTTGACACTGTTCACTCAAATAAATCACCTGGCTGGCCATGCCGAGCACTTTTCATCTAAGAGCTCCAAGCAGAACCTCCAGGGGACAGGTCTTGGAGGCTTACTTGGTGGGTCAATTGTGTCTGGACTACAGGGCTGCATAGTTGAAGTCTCTGCCTTAGGACCTGGCAACTTGGGCAACATTTATGTGGGGGAGAAAAGAAAAAAAACTTGGCCACCACTTTAAAATGTGACATGAGTGCCATGTCCTGGCCCTTCATGTTGTCATCCTGTTGTGATGTTTTGTGTTCAACAAATATTGGTTAATTATCAACCATAATTACCATATGTGATGCACAGTAAGCTGGTTATTTTTACATGTTACCTCATGTCATATCCTTCTTAAATGGGAGGGAAGGTTCATCAAAATCATCTAGGGGACTTATTTCAAACAATGCAAGTTGTACCTCTTACCCCTTATCCTGAAGATTCTGGAATCTGGAGGTGGGAAGGAAGACTTCTGTACCAGACAGTAAGCATCCTAAGGGCAGGAATGGTGTCTTCTTTCTTTGTAGCTGTCACGGGGCCTAGCACATGGTAAGAGATTGGTGTGTGTTTGTGGGCAGGGGAGTACTGTAGATGATGAATAAACGCATCTTAAAGGTGTGAAGTTTGCAGCTTAAAGATGGGCTCCTGTAGCAATAACCCCTGGCATTTATGAGGCATTTTACAGTTTACAAACACTTTCCCCTCCATTATTACATTTAATGATCTCATGGAAGATGGAGTGCATTTGTGAATGGTAGGGCCCTAGCCAGGATCTGCTCAGAATTCTATTTACACAAGTCCAAGCTTTTCCCACAGTACCTCGGCCAATGTCTAATAAGACCATCTGAGGAGGCTTTTCATAGAGACCAATGTCAACTGGTCTTCAGCACTTCTCAGAGTGTGGTCCCCAGATCAGCATCAGCATTAGAACCACAAGAAACCTGGTATTAATAGAATTGGAAATTCTCTGGCCCCATTGTGGACCTATTAAGTTAGCAACACTGGCGACACACACACGACAATATCTGGGGGGGGGGGGTTTACAAGCTTTCCTATGATTCTGCGGCACGCTAAAGTTTGGGAACCAGTGGTCCACTCTTTCTAGCTGATTCATATTAAGTTAGTTCTTGATCTTATCTCTGAGAAAAGGGCCTTCCTCAGACTTCAGCCAGGCAAGGACCATGCTCCGGAGGGTGAAAGTGAACTGACCTGGGGAATTAAAGTTCCAGGAGCCTTTAAAGGAAAACACACTCAGCCAGCCCTGGGTTTGCCTTTGCAAACCCACCTATAAGGAGATTTGCAATTAAAATTATTCATTAGGCTTTCCCACAGGGAAGGCCACCACAACTCCGGGACTTCGGGGCGCTGTACCGCAGCCGACTGAAAACCTAGGTACTGAGGTCGGCCTGCACCTTGGGGCTGGGAGCCGGCTCCACGACCACGAGCGCGGGCCCCTCTTACCCAATCAAAACGGGGTTCTTGGGAGGGAAACTACAAGTCCCAGCATGCCCCACGCCGCGCCCCAGCGTTCTCCGCGCGCCGGCGGCGGTGGTGGCGGCCCCGGCGAGCCTCGCGCCCGGAGCAGCCCGGCGTAGGGGCTGGCGCGGCCATGGCAGTGGCAACGGTGGCGGCGCTGCTGGCCGCCCTGGGCGGGGGGCTGTGGCTGGCGGCCCGGCGCCTGGCGGGCTCCAGGGCCCGGGGGCTCCACGGCAGTGGGGACTCCGCGCTGATGCGCGGGAAGACCGTTCTCATCACCGGGGCCAACAGCGGCCTGGGCCGCGCCACCGCCGCCGCGCTGCTGCGCTCGGGCGCGCGGGTGATCATGGGCTGCCGGGACCGCGAGCGCGCCCAGGAGGCGGCGGGGCAGCTGCGCCGCGAGCTGCGCCAGGCCGGGGACCCCGAGCCGGGCCCCGCCGCAGCGCCCGGGGAGCTGGTGGTCAAGGAGCTGGACCTCGCCTCCCTGCGCTCGGTGCGCGCCTTCTGCCAGGAGGTGCTCCAGGTCTGGGCCTCGCGCGGGGCGGGGGACCGGGCTGGGCGGGGAAGGGGCCGCCCCGGAAAGACAGGGAGGTGTGACTGCGAGTGACCGCGGCGTCCGCTTGGAGGCGGCTTAGGGCGTGCAGGCCTGAAAAATACTGGCCTGCCTCGAGGTGTTGCGGGTTCCTTCCAGACCGCCGCAATAAAGCGAATGTCACAGTAAAGCGAGGCACAGGAATTGTTTGGTTTCCCAGTGCATCTAACCATTCTGTAGTTTAAGTGTGCATTGTCAAAACAACAACAACAATGTACTTAATTAAAATGTGACACAGATAGGAAGCGAGCGCATGCTGTTGGGAAAATGGCACTGATAGACTTGCTGGAAGCAGGGTTGCCAGTGTCTGCGAAGCACAGTAAAGCCAAGCGCAGGAAAGCTGAGGAACGCCTGATAGAGGCCTGGGAGGGCCGTCTCCTGCCCTCTAAGAGTGGGCCCAAGAGGAACATTATCAGCCAGTTGCTGAAGTCCGTTTCATTTTATGTGAGGATGCCCCAGAAGTAGATCCACCAGGTCTCTGAATTGTTTTTCTTGTGTCAGAAGTGAGTTTGCATCAAACCTTATCTTCCCTCAGGGAGCCTGCGGGGGAGTTGCTACCAAGGACCTGGGTATCCTGAGTATTCCTGCTGCTGCTTTTTTTGGCTGCTGGATCAGGCTTGCGTGCCATGAATGGACTCAATATTCATATTCTTAACCAGATCCTGGCAGACTTCCATATAGAATGGAGCTTGGGGTTCCAGTGTGGTCATTCTCTAAATGGGGACAGGGGTAAAAAATAACATGGAGCATTTGTTGAAGGTATTTTGTGTGGCAGGCACTATGCCAAGCATTTTCGTTTCAATGAAATTAAAGTGCCCTTTGGCTGTTTGATTATCTTTGCGTCCTCCCAGTATCTCTATGAGGTAGGATTTAATATCCCCAATAACAACATAGATGAAGTAAATAAGTTGTTCATGGTCTGTCTCCAAAGCCCTTCTCTCAACCCCTATTCTATACTCCTGCTGCCTGGCACTGAGGTCCTAGGACTTCTTTGCGCAGTTGATAATCTGTCAAAGTAGATGGCCGCTATTGAGGTTGAAATACAAGGGCTTCTTGCGCAGTTGACTTACGAGACATTGAGAAGCGTGAGAAAATCAGCTCACATAGGAAATAGAGCCTCTGGAAGCTAGAGTAGGGAACCCTTAGTGCTTAGTCATTTTTCATGGTGTTCTTAGGCCAAAAGAATTACCTACCAGTTTCTTATTAAGTAGTTAGGTTCAGACAACCTATTAAGTGTTTATATCCTAAGAACCTAGTAGCTGTTTGAAAAAGTAATACACATAAGAAAAAAAGTAGTCTTATTTCATTCTTAAATAACCATAATTAGTAGAAAGTATGTGCTTTTGATCACTGCATCAGCTTTTAAACATTGCAATCAGATGGGGCACTGCTACTCTCATTTTCTATTTCACATTGATTTTTAGCATGTGCTTGCTTTTTCTTAGAGCAGTTGCTGAAAACTCAGCTCTGCAAAGATATGACATCATCAGAAGGAATATAACACAATATAATGTTGAAGCTGTGAACTCCTTGGAGCTAATACTTTTTGTGGTGTTGAGCAAGAGTTTCACTGAGTTTTTCCCCAAATATTTAAAATATCCCACAGCATCTTGGGTTTCTTTTTGTTGCGAGTATTTCACTTTGGAGTATCACAGAGCAGTTAAGAAAATAAGTTATACTAACATGTAAGAGGCTTTGGAAGCATTAGAAATAGGCCTTTCTTCATTAAAATGAAGTTGGGGCTGGGTCACTCATTCTTGATACCTATGATACTTTGGAAATGTGGGGCAGAACCAATTAAAAGGTATTTAGATAAGGAGATAAGTAAGGTGTCCTTGCTTCTAAGTTCCTAAATTCCCACCTGACTAAAGTTCATTGGCTATAATGAGAAGAAAAAAATTAAAAAGAAGTGTGGATTTCACATAAGTTGGCATTTTTGGAATTTATGCCATTTATCTCCTGAAAAAATAGTAAATGATAGTCCTAAAATAACAAGCCCAGCAAAGAATGATGGTTCAGAAGTGATTGATTCATAAAACCCTTCCAAAGGATTAGTGAAAAAGAACACTCCTCTCTTTCCCCTCACTGGTGAACTCTTGCCTTCTTTTTGAAGTTCACTATTGGAAAAGCCAAAGATACTTAGACAGAATGAGAAATAGTTAATCTTCTGACAGGTAGGATTTGATAACAGTTGTGAAATTTAACTCATTTTTCTTTTCACTTATACTTGGCAAAAGGGCCGGTTAAATAGGAAATTTAACCTCCATTTAATTGTGAGTCATCACTGTGTCTTTACACTTGGCACACGTTACGTAGTTCTTATTCTCTAACCATCAAACAAAACAGAGGAGCCAGAAAGAGCTAGAGAAGGCCAACTTACTTGATTTAGGGAATGAAAAGACTTACCCATGAGGAAAGGCTGAATTTTAGACTTATAATCTGGAAAGAGGCAGGGAGATACGGTCATGAATCCTAGAGTCCTAGAGGTGAAAGTTGTTTGTTGCTAACCCCACGTCCACCCCTGTTAGTCTCCATTGTCGTTATTGTGAGACCCAGTATTTTGATCCCTTGGGTGGTTTCTAGTACTGTTACGTTGCCTGTTTAAAGTATTTTTTTCTTAAGCTCTTTGAGTTATGAATCGTGTTCTCTCCTGTCTTAGTTTGCATCCTTGACCTCTATTGCTTGCCCCGGTTTTAAGGAGATGACTTGAGCCTCCCCATCATTTACCCTCAGAGAACTTCAGAATAAAGCATTCTTCATTTTGTGCCTGGTATCAATATTAGCAGCTCTGGGGATAAAGCGTGCTGACCTATCTTCTGCTAGTCCTGGACTCTAACTCAGATAGACTCTCTAGCAATGGTTTACTAATTTAGAGAAGGTGCGCTGGAGTCTAGAATTTCATCTTCCCCAGCTTTGTTTTGCCACTTATGAGCTCCCTGCCTTTGGGCAAGTCACGTAATTTCTGTGCTTCAGTTTTCGTAGACTGTTTTGAGGGGAGTAAATGAGAGAACATGTGAAAAGCACTGAGCACCAGGCCAGACCCCTAAAACTAAGCATGCAATTGTTTTTTCTCTCAATTGGACTAATTGGTAGAATTAGAGCTAATTAGTAGAATTTTAGCAGTTTGCAATCTTTTTTTTCAATTTCATCATAGATACATTAATTGTCATTTTTGTATGATCTTGAGTTTTCACTGAGTTTTAACTCCCAAATTGTTATTTTCCTGGTTCAAATGAATTTAAGGCGAGGAATCTGAAATCAGAGAAGTGCCCCTGTCACAAATTACTGTATTTCTGTTTTTAGAAAGATCTTGGTCCTGCTCAGATTAGTCAACTTTCTAGCAAAAATTGTATTAGTATTCGTAAGTATCATTAAGTTATAAAAGCCTCAGACCAGAAATGAAGACGTAGATTCAGTCTCTAAATCTCCTACTGGCAGATTTCTTTCTGCATATCATTTTAATAAATGAGAAAAAGGGGCTGTTGAGTGAAAAAGCATGAATATCAGTACTATATCAAGAATCTCTGCAGACGGTTCCTGATTCCCGCTAATTACAAGCAGAATTGCCGATGTTTCAAATAGCTTTCTGATCCATAGACTAACAACTGAATTTGAAAACTGCTAGTTTCAAATCCCTTTTTTGTTAAAACGTATTTACATGAACAGAAAAAGCAGTTAAAGGACTGTGTTCTGATAAAAGGAAAACACCATGCAATTTAGGATGGATCGCACAGCTTTATTGAGCGATTTGGGCGGCGTTCCTTCAGAAAGTAGAAGGAAGCCCCAGCTTCTGCTGGAGGAGATGCTCCACCTTCTAAGAGAGGGCCAGTGCAGAAGCAAGTGAGAACGTGACTGGCTGACGTTAAGTTTCCATTTTACTTAGAGGGGTCTTGCAAAGTGGGGAGCAGGTGGTGGTTAGGAAGGAGGTGTTCAGCTGGCCATAGCTGGCCATAGTTTCTACTAGCTTAGGTTTTTGGTTTTGCTGATGTGGGACTTGGCTTGGACGCCTCCATGATAGGCCTGCTAGGTTTTATTTATCAGTTCATAATGCCCCTTCCCTCTTTCTGACATTTAAAGGAAGAGCCTAAGCTGGATGTCTTGATCAACAACGCAGGGATCTTCCAGTGTCCTTACATGAAGACTGAAGATGGATTTGAGATGCAATTTGGAGTGAACCATCTGGGCCACTTCCTACTCACCAATCTTCTCCTTGGACTCCTCAAAAGTTCAGCTCCCAGCAGGATTGTGGTAGTTTCTTCCAAACTTTATAAATATGGAGATATCAACTTTGAAGACTTGAATAGTGAACAAAGCTATAATAAAAGCTTTTGTTATAGTCGGAGCAAACTGGCTAACATTCTGTTTACCAGAGAACTTGCCCGGCGCTTGGAAGGCACAAATGTTACTGTAAATGTGTTACATCCTGGTATTGTACGAACTAATCTCGGGAGGCACATAAACATTCCACTGTTGGTCAAACCACTTTTCAATTTGTTTTCATGGGCTTTTTTCAAAACTCCGATGGAAGGTGCCCAGACTTCTATTTATTTAGCCTCTTCACCTGAGGTGGAAGGTGTGTCAGGAAAGTACTTTGGGGATTGTAAAGAGGAAGAACTATTGCCCAAAGCTATGGATGAGTCTGTTGCAAGAAAACTCTGGGATATCAGTGAAGTGATGGTTGGCATATTAAAATAGGGACACGTGATCAAATGGAGCTATTTATAAAGCTGAGTGTTAGTGGTATCTGTCATCAGGAACAGTGTGGCCTGATCATTTGGTTCTTGAAAAAGCAATGTAGTTTTTACAGTGGTACTGCAAAAAAAAATGTATGTGGATATTTTGAAGTTATTGAAAAGTTATTTTTCAGGTAATATAAAATTTCAGCAAACATGTTTTAAACATGAATAATATACTGTACGTTTTAAAAATTATAACTGAACTGGCATGGATTACTAGTACTAGAGAATTCAGGGACTGTAAAAGGGAAACTTTAAGAAGTTCTTCACATATCTGAGTTTCATGGCCAAAATGCTAAATATTAATACAATGTTGGTTGTGTGTGGAATAACATGCCTAGTATGGGCACACAATTCTGGCTTGGAATAAATTTACTGATGCAAATTCTTCATTGTGTTTTTCTTTACAAGCTTAACTGAATACAGTGAGTCCTTTATCATCTCATCACATCAGTCACTACTCATTGTATCTCCAGTCTCTTTTCTTTCCACATATCATGGGTATTGCTTCAAGAAGTAGTATTTCTCAAACCTAAACCTGACCTTGATATTTCCCTGCTTAAAGGCCTCTCATCATTTCCAGTGACCCTTAACAGTGGGTTTCAGGCTTTTTTTTTTTGGCTGCAGAATTTCTTCAACAGTTATACAAATGTAGAAGCAAAATGGGTAGAAAACAGGTCATATCAATGCTGCAAAGGTGGAATCTCCTAAGGCTACTCCTGAAGGGATTTTGTAGAGTATTAGAAGCCACTTCCATTTAGATTAAAGTTTAAACTCTTTAATATACATTTGAGATTCTCCATGCCCTGGCCACAGACTTACTTTGGACTCTTATACTCAGCACTGTCCAATAGAACTTTCTGAAATGAAGGAAATAATTCTATATGAACTGCCCAAAATGGTAGACATGAGACGCAGGTGATTATCACGTATTTGAAATGTGGCTACTGCAACTGAGGAACAGAATTCCTAATTTTATTTAATGTATGTAATGTAAATAGGTACATGTGGCCAGGAGCTAGTATCTTGGACAACACAACTCTAGTCATTTCAGAATATAACCCAGTCCTTAATATAAGACCAGTCGTCTGCTAACTTGCCTCTCTGGGCCTTGGCTTATATTGTGCTTGAAATCTGGAATACCCATCACCCCTTCACTGGGAAAACTGCTTACCCTTTAAGGTTCTCCTCAGGTGACATCCCTTCTGCAATCCCTATAATAAGAACCAGTTCCTTCTTTCAAATTTGTTTTCATTGATCTTGGTAGCTTTACTAGGAGCTTGTTGCACAAATTGTTCACAGGTCCAGTTCGACAATTAAAATAGGAATTCTCAAAGAAAAGAAACTGTCTTATTAATTTTCCTCCGTGAAGAGTCAAGTATTATACTCTAGCACACAGTAAACACTCAGTAATGAATGAGTGGAGTGTATGTATGAAATATAATTGAGTCTAGATAGGAATATTGTAGGCATCTGTGTTAGCATCAAAAGTGCTAACTTAATTATTTGTTTTAGTGATCTAATATTGGATAAATGAATTACGGCAGTAAAGGATCGGCTGGACTACACGGATTTTACTGACCATTTTCAAGACCATTTATAATACCTGGTTACCAGTATCAGCTCTTTTTGAGAACAGCAGTATCTTGGCAAGTCATACTGCAGTTCTGTTTTCTGTTAGAGCATTGGGTTGTAAATACAAGAAACACCGTTTGTATCATCACAGGTGTGTCTCTGCAGGTGTAGGGGTATAGCTGCATCATGTTCTTTGAAATGCTGTGTTTTAAAAAAAAGTGATCTTACACAGAGACCTGCTGAACTTAGAAATATGGGCAGGAAATACACCAGAATGCAACTTGGAAAAATGAAAGCTAATAAATCTGTCCTACACCTCGACTTCATTAAAAAGGAGCCTTTTTTTCATTTAATGCCATCTTTTCTGGCTGCATTTTGATACTTGATGCTTTTCAGGGGATCTGGGTCTTTTTGTAAGGGTTGAGCCTTTCAGAGTTCTTGTTTGTGGCACCATAATAAAATAGGATATATTAATTTATCATGATGAGAAACTACAAACTCATCTGGAAACACCAACGATTAAGGTAAAATGAGCTGCCATTTGGAAGATGTCATTCCCACCCCAATGTTTGATGGAATGAGGACGAATGCTACGGTATGACTAGTTGGAGTTCCACGATTGTTTCAGCCCTCTGCTTCTCTGTCTCTCCTTTCTGCTGACTCCCAACCATTCCCTTGTGCAAGGAAATAAGTAAAAAGCAACTCGGCTACTTTGATACTCTCGCCCTTACCTAAATACTGTTGGGTGGACAGGAAGGCTGTAAAATGCCAGATGGTGGTTGAGTTGGTTCTTGACTTCATTTTCTGAAAAGCTGATTTCTATTTGAAACAACTTGTTCTGAGAAGGGGTGAGATTGCTGGGCCCTCTACCCCAACTTCACTCGGAACAGCTCTTATGTCGTGGGGTTCTAAGTAACATTTACTTGAAAAAGGGTTTTCACTGCTTACAAACACCACATTCACACCACTTAACCTCTGAGCTTCCGTTTTCCTGGCCAGTGCCTCCTTTCAGGGATGGCTCTGTGAGTAAAAGTGATGAGTGTTTGGCAAAGTGCCTGGCATTATGGGCCCTCATCCATTTCCCCTTTCTTGATGGACCTAATTATTACTAGTAAGAGTAATAGTAATGGTTAGGTGAGTACATACAAAACAATACTAAACCAGGGAGCAGGAAACTTGGGTAAAGGACCAGATAGTAAATATTTAAGGTTTCATGGGCCACGTACAGTCTCTTTTTTTAATCCTTCAGAATTGTGAAAACCTTTCCTAGCTTCTGGGCACAGGAGATGTACACTAGTACAGTCATCCAGGCCCAAGGCTAACTGACAGCACCGGTTCCTGTTTGTCGTTAAGACACTGAGTGTAGCAGTAGTCCTATTTCTCAATAGGTTGCTTTCCCATATCATTTCTAATTTTATATGACTATTTGCTTGGAGGCCCAGGAAACCTAGAGAGTGAATTTTTAAGATCTATCACTAGCTGTAGATTCTGGTGTGAAGAATAGCATTTATCAGCCTTCAACTCCCTCCCCCCAAAATCCTGCTGGGCCTGGCCAGAGATCTGAGAGAACTTATATTTGAATATTTAATTGATTCCATATGTCCTAGAGAATGCTAAAGAGAGAACATGTTACTAATCACCCATCAGGAGCTGGGCCCCCACAGACAGCTTCAGATGTTTCCCAAACCTTCTCTGGACAAGGGGGAGTTAAATTAGTTACAGGTTAACCTGGAGGAAGGTAGTTAATTCCTAGAGGAAAGCTAGATGGGGCACTCGGTTTTGATGCAGTCAGGAAGAGTTCCTGCTAAGACAGTAGAAGCCCAGAAGTTCTCTTAACCAGCCACCATCTAACAGACTTGCTGCAGTGAACTGAGTCTCCGTTATTTGAGTAAAACCTGTGATGCCTGCTGCTGTGGAGGTCCGGGTTCAGAGGCTATCCCCGAGCACTGCCCTGGCCCCCTGCGCCCACCGGTGCCGTGAAACCCGACCAATCCTGTGTGTGTGCTGGCTGTGCTTGGCATTAATCATCATACAAGCTTTTCATCATGATGCAAACCAGTCAAGTATGAGTATAAGGAGAAGGAATTCTATGAAAAGTAAGCCGAGTGCGCGTTGTAAAGACAAGACAAATCACTAGAAGTTTGCTGTTGAATAAAGTTTCAAAACAACTGTCAAATACTAAGAAGGGTTTGTAAAAATCTAAAAACTTTAGTGCTTTGCAAGTGATTTTAAACTTTGATTCCATTTTAAAGATAGAAAAACAAGAAATCATAGACTATCCTATTTAAATGGGTATAATGTAAGAAGGCCGATTTGGATTTTCAAGTGAACTCATAACCAAAAAAAAACGGAAATCAGTCACGGCTTTAGGAGTCATTTAAACACACAGGGGCACACACACAATTCTTAACTTCCTTTATAAATTCTGACTTAGGAAAAGGATTTGTACCTGGTAACTTTTTTTTCTTCCTGGCATACCTCACAAATCTGTGTAGTTATCCAGCTATTGGCACGGTGGAATTGGTTCTAAATCCTTCTAATGACCCTTTTCTTTCTTTTTTTTTTTGCTACTATGAGAGATTGCATGAGTTGAATTCTATCGCTTGGGGCTCCCTGAGTATGGAGCAGTTAGGTGAATGAATAAGTAGAATTTTAAGTTGTAAATAGATTCATAGGATTTCACCTGTTCAGACCTACAGTGTGGGTACTTTAGGTGTGTCCTAAATTCTACACGTGGTTTGAAGGAATACAGAGCAGAGAGAAAGATACAATCATTATTAGTTTGTGAGAAAAGCAAAGCAAGTTTCTGCCACCAACCCATGAAAGCACAGGAAATGGCTTCGTGTAGTAGGTGTTGGAGTCTGAGCATTCTGTTGACAGAAGCGGGTTCTACCCAGGGGTTTTGTGTTAATATAATCAAACACTTGAGGGCTGCAGCCTAGCAAGCTCAAGTCCACCCACCTCAGAGTTTATCTTTAGCTCATCTGGAAGAGTTTATTTTAAACATTGAACATTGTTTGCTGCTGTTGGAATGAAAGTGAGAGAGTTACAAGCTTTCTTCCACGGCCATCTGGCAGATTTACTGATGGATCGGGTTCTTTAATCCATGTAGCCCTGGGTGTGGGAGCTATTGTCCGTGTGCTGATCATGCAGCTGGCTTGGCTGAACTCTGCAGAGCTCACACAAAGCTGTCGAGAGCCATCCTATGGAGAAATGAAGTTGGGGGTGTTGCAGAAGTCACTGAAGCCTTTTGGAGAAGGGCTTGAGAAGGCTTGGCTATATATTTTCATTCTTCTCTGAATGCCCATTTTTTTTACACGCTGGTTCTCTTTGTGAACTGGAAAAGAGGATAACTACATTTGAATATTAGAAAGAAATAACGGAAGCCATAAAGAGTTACTATGTTTAAATAAGAAAGGCAAGCAGGGGAGTAGAAAGAAAAACAGCAGGTTGGGGGCTCTATATCTCATTATAGTAAGGGTGGAGATTAAGAGGTGGAAGAAGTATGCTTCTCTTAACAAGACACCAAACACTGAGTATATTCTTTACAATGGGGGTTTGTCCTGCCATTTCTGCACTCTACATAAAACATGGGGACGTTCAAGGATACACAGACTGCGTGCTGAGTCATTGGTTGTAGCATACTTGGGTTTAGTACTACACACGCTCTCACACAGTTCATCAGATAGTAAAATAACTTACAGCCTACTCCAGCACCCAGTGTTGCTCATATCCACATATGCATAAACATGCATTAGGAGATACATTCAAGTTATGTGCCAGATAGGATACTTCCATACAACTTGTATTTCATTTACAGAAACAGGAGGACAAATTCAACCTGAACTACAATGGATATAGTTGATTGGCACTCAGCTTTTGCTCCTACTTACATCTGAATGTCTTTTTTTTTTTTTCACTTGTCCAGGCTGGTTATGAAATAAGAAAGAAAAAGAAAAGAAAGCAAAAGCACTGAAGATGAAACCAGGCTCCACCAAATAGATGCCCCTAGAGTGAGACTTTGAAGCCAGAATTGAGAAGGAGACCTTCTCTCTATTGTTTTTGGCCATTTTCTGCTATCAAGAAGCTCGTGGAAACGCTTTGGGTTTTTTATCCATACATTTATTTTGTTTTTTGTTTTTCTTTAACAGCAAGAGGCCGTTGGAGCTGACTCCATTCCTGCATTCATTCAGCTCTTACTCGGTGCTAAGAGGAGGTTGCAGAGGTGTTGGCATCCTGATCCAGTCTCCTGATGGCTGGAGCATAGCTATGGTGCCATGTGTTTTAAGTCAGTATTAACTCGGCCTTTTCAGCGGCATCCTCCAGGTTCCGCCTTCCTAGTCATGGCAGAAGTAGAGGTAGCTTCCCTAGCAGGTGAGTTCTGTAGTCTTTCTGGAGTCATTTTCATTACCATAACCTATCCCACTTTTGCAGCTCTACCCACTATTTTGTAGGCACCTACTTTACTGTATCATATCCCTTCCTCAAAATATCTGGGATGGTTCCTGTTTCCTTAGAATAGACTCACAGGGTTACTGACCAGAGAGGAGAAACAGCTTCCAGCTGATTAGATATGATTTGCTAAAACCACCTTGCAAATGACTAAGTCATGGCATATATAAAAGGCACAGACAAAGAAACTGAGTATTATGGCTTGAACCGGTGGGGGGGTGTGTGATAAAAAAAAAAGAGGTGGCTGGTTGGCCCATCCCCTGGTCTCGAATATGGGGCTTCTTTGGTGAACTCACAATAGAACAATGCTAGGCTTTAGCTTTGCAGCCTCAGATATTTGCATTTCTCAAGATGTCATTTGGCAATGAGAAACCACCAAAGGGACTGGAAACCTCTTTCCTTTGGGTAACACATTCTATCCAAATGAAGAAATCCATTTGGGGATCCAAATTATAATCAGAATCTTGATTAGCTTCCATGGCCCCAGAGCAGAGGAAGTTAATTCTGAGGTTGACTATTTGATGACATTGGCAGTGACATCTGCATTGGGTACATTGGTTTGCAGATTTATACTCTGGATATGGCTCTTGAAATGGGCCTTGTAATTATGTGTTCTATTGTTGCTGACCATGCTGTCTTTCGAGTGACTTATCCTTTTTTAAAAATATGTATTTGCCATCTAAATACTGGCATGTTTGGCTTCAGAAACATTTAGTTTCTAGTGTGCCTCACAGAGAGATAGGAGTCAAGTGAATTAGCCACAATCAAAGGCCCATTATTCCTAGTTAGAAAGACTGATGGCTGAAAGGGTATCTACATGACAGTCATTCCTCAGATGAGATTTCTGGTGAATGGGTTAATTTATTGCAGCTGTTTTCCATTTAGGAAATAAATACAAGTCTTCTTTTAGCAGTTAGTGTGATTAAAATTGTAGAATGACCTGTGATCAGTAATCCTGCATAAGTGTTTTGTGTAGTGTGAATGGAATAGAAAGACATTCATAACTGAATCCCTGGCTAACCTAGGAATGTTTATTTCTATTTATCTGCTGAAATTCAAATCAGAGAAGTAGAGGTAAGAGGGAATCAAAGGCTTGATGTGAGTTAAGTACAAGACTATGAGCCATTGAAGGCAGTGATGTATCTTGAAACTTTTCTGCATCCCACTGACATCTGGCATGGGGCTAGCATACATGTTACTCACTGCATATTAAGTTGATTGATAAGTTAATTAATGTTCACACTGTTGATGGCTAGGTTGGATGGAGCTGAGCTGGTGGAATAGATGGTCTCTTGCTAGGAAATGAGTTCAGCCTTTTCAGGAGAAGAGAGCCCTTCTGGCTTGCTAAGGTAATGTTGGGTTCTCCTGAAACCTCTTACTCAATACCCAAAATGATAAATATGAATGATGAATAAGTGTGACATCATTTTTGGAAACTGGGAATTTCTATGAGGGAAGCTAGAGTGTTTACAAAGAAATCTCAACGCTGAAAATGAATGAATCCTGCCACAAATTCCCTTGCTAGCCTGTATTATTCAGCCAAATTATCAACTCCTGCCTTCCAGTTCTTGCTGGAAATCCCTGTGTTCTAGAAGCAGTCTGCCTTCAGCTGATTAGATATGATTTGCTAAAACCAACACAATTAATTCTGCCATAACCAGCATGTATTTACTCTGTCCCATAATTAATTTCCAAATGTTTATAAACATTGAAGAAAAAAAAATCAAGGGCTTATTTTTTCAAATAATGCCACATTCTTGCAAACCCCTAAGGCCATGTGTCATCAACGGGACACAAATTAGGACACATGATTAAATTCACTAGAGAAAGTTCTTTCTGTAATAATAACTACTATTTATGTGTAAGATATTTTAAATATTTCTAATCCTTGTAACAACACCGCTAGGTAGTGATTCTTATTCCTAATTTACAGATAAGGAAACTGAGTTCCAAAAAGCTTAAGAGACTAGTCTGAAGCCTGAAGAGCTCAGGATTTGGACCAAAATCTTTAAGCATAAGAGCCTTTGGCTCTGGGAGGCGGGTGTGGCTCAATCGATAGAGCTCCCGTTTACCATATGGGAGGCCCGGGGTTCGCTTCCCGGGGCCTCCTTGTGAGGGCAGGCCGGCCCGCGCGGCGCGGTGGGCTGATGCAGCGGGACCTCACAGCAAGGGGGAGATAAGCAGACACGGAGAAAGCACACAGCGAATGGACACAGCAAGCACAAGCAGCCAGGGGGGAGATAAATAAATAAATAAATCTTTAAAAAAAAAAAAAGAGCCTTTGGCTCCTTCCACTGTAATAGCAGATCGTTCTTTCAAGGAACTAAATAATTGACATCAAAAAAGTTAACATTCCCTTTAAAATAAAAACAATAGTAAATGTTTAATTCTCATATTTTAATCATTTTATACCCAATCTTTCCTTTTAATATGTTCATTTTACAGAGAAATATTATTTTAAATAAGATCATTTCTCCCTGATAGGTCAAGAATGTGTTAAGGGGAAAAAAAAAGATTTCCAATGACCACTATATTTAGTTTCTCTGTCAGCAGAAGTTAATTGAAAAGGTTTCTGGATAATATCCCCAAATGTAAATTATTTATCAGGGTAGTTACAAAACCCAGTGCCCAATCTAGAGTGTTGGTTTCCTGCTAGGGGCTTATATATCATCTTTCATGGCTTTGGATAAATTGCACAAACAATGAAGATGTCTAAGTTAAATCATAATGCAATGATCAAAAGAACCACATTACAGTACTTTATAGTAAATGCATATATTTCTTTTGAAGAAATGCAAGTTTTAACTCTCCAACATCTGCTGAGAATTCAAAGAGATTAGACATATCCTATTAGGGAAAACCCACTAATTAAAGACTCCAAATACTTAGAATAGTTTCCTTACCATGCCACTGACACAAGTTGACATACCAGTATTATTTCATGTAAAAATTTTCGAATAAAGTCAGAGATAACAGAAAAAAAGATCTTATTTTGCATTTTCTTTAAAAAAAAAAAAAAAAACACTTGAGGAAAGTTTAGTTTCTGGAAATGACAGGCTAGGTTTTAAACCCATCCTTATTTTAATACTAAAATGCTGGATGAAATATTTTAAAAATGTAATTTCTTAAAAACATCAAAGCGCTGACAAAATGGTGAGGAATTCTTAGATCAAAACCAGGTCAACATAAAGGTGAGAACCCTAAAATTTAAGAGAAAATGTAAATTACTGTTGCCCAGAAGAAAGAACAATGAATGGGAGCTTTTGTTCTGACTGCCTAGCACAGGAAGGAGGATAGAGGTGAAAGCCTGCACAGAGCTGGGGTTTGGGAGACACCCACACAGATTCACATTAAGCTGACAACATTCTGGGACAACACACCAGGGAAAGGCTGAAAAAGCAGTACAGCTGCCACGCTCCCAACTCTACCGTGGGTAGTCATCTAAACACGGAGCAGAAGAGGGAACATATCAAGCACAAGAAGAAAACCTATCCCTGGAAGGCTATAGACTAAGGACCAGCCCTCATGCAGAAGTGTAGCCCAAATTGTCTTCACCAGGGCAATCGAAAAAAGCTTAAATCAATTTGGTCCAAAATATCAGGAAGTGGTAGTACCTGGATGACTAGCAGGGGAAAACTCAAATCCTCTTTGGAGGAAAGTGTCTTCATAATAGGGCATGGGAACCTCCATAAATATTTTTTTCAAGATCAATTGAGTCATGCTTAGGATACAAGTAAAAATACCATGAGTGACAATAAGTAGAAGCATTGTTGCAAATATTTCAGATATGGGAATTATCAAACACAGATGATAAAATAACTGCTTGCTATATATAAAGAAACAAAAGTGAAGCTTGAAAATTGCAGCGGAAAGCAAAAAGAACCACAAAGGGGATAAACAGTTTTGAAAAAGAATGATACAGAACTTGTATAAATGAAAATTATAAGTGAATACAGCAGGAGAGAGAAATGAACTCAAAGACATATCAGAAAATTTCCAGAATGCTGCAGAGACCAAAATTTTGAAAAATTTAGAAAAGAAGTATGTGGTGGATAGAGTGAAAAGGTTTTAAAACATTATAACTGGAGTTATAGAAAGAAAACAGAGAATAGGGTCAAAGGCAATATTTGAAGAGATAATGAGAATTTTCCAGAACTGATGAAAAACAAGAATCCACAACTTCAAGAAGCCTAGCAGTTACAAACAGGAATATTAAAAAGGGATTCACACTTAGACACATCATAGAGAAGCTGCAGAAAACAGAAGACAAAGAGAAGATCCTAAAAGCTTCAGAGAAATAAAAGATCAACTTTAAAATGAGAGTCAATTGATACTCAGCTGTCTTTTCACCAGCAACAGTGTAAGCCAAAGACAGAAGGTGCTGAATGAAAACTGCCAACCTAGAGTTCTATACCTAATAAAAATATATATCAAGAATGGGCGGGAAATAGGAATATTAACAAACATACAAAAACAGCTAGAACTGGCCTAAACTGAATCACATTAATGGCAATTCTAAAGGATTCACTTCAGACAAAAAGAAAATAACTTCAAATGGAATTCCAGAGATAAAAGAAAGAATAAATAGCAAAGAAAATAAGTATAAAACTGATCATTACATTAGAAAATAGGAGTTGTACAAACACATATAAAAATAATAATGAATATAAGATAATAATGTAAAAAGATAAATTTAATATATCTGACAATATTTAGATAAATAAAAAAGTGATAAATTGAGTTAAGTTTTCCAAAGGTCTTGCATTTTCCAGGGGTAAGATAAAAGTAAGGCTGGTATTAAAATTTGGTAAATCAAGGATGCATGTTGTAATATGGAGCAATCATGAAAATAAACTTAAAAAGTTATCTCCAAACTAATACAGCAGAAAAACAGAATGATGAAAATAATATTTTGAAAGAAAATAAGAAATAAGGGGGAAATTAGAAAATGTGGGACACATGCAGAACACAGATATGCTAGATTTAAACCAAAATGTGTCATAATTATAAAAATGTCATGGATTAAATATCCCTGTAAAAATGTCAGAGGTTTTGTAGATTATTTTCAGAAATCAATTATATATTTTTTTCAATATACACATCTTAAATGTAAGTAATAAGATAGGTTGAAAGTAAAAGAAAACAAAAAGGTACATCAGGAAAATAGTAACCAGCCCTAGAGACCCACTAATCTACCTTCTGTCTCTATTTATTTGCTTAATCTGGACATTTCATAGCAATTGATTCATGAAATGGAATGTATAGTCCTTTGTGACTGACTTTTTCACTTAGCGTAATGTTTGCAAGATTCATCCATGGTGTAGTATGTATCAATATTTCATATATGTTTATTGCCAAAAGATATTCCATGGTTTGGATATACCACATTTTATTTATCCATTCACCAGTTGATGAACATTTGGGTAGTTTCCACTTTTTATCTATTTGGAGAAATGCTGCTATGAACATTCTTGTATAAGTTTTGTTTGAATATATGTTTTCGGTTTTCTTGGGTGTATACCTTTGGGTGGAATTGCTGGATAACATGGTAACTCTATGTTTAACCATTTGAGGAACTGCAAGACTGTTTGCCAAAGAGGCTGTACCATTTTACATCCCCACCAGTCATGTAAGAGGGATGCACCATTTTGATTTTTTTCGCATCCTCACCAACACTTGTTATTATTTGTCTTTTTTGTTTATAGTCATCCTATTGAGTGTGAACCCCATTAGGGTTTCCATTTGCATTTCCTTTATGGCTAAAGAAGTTGAGTGTATTTTCAAATGCTTATTGGCTATTTGTAATCTCCTTTCATAAAATGTCTATTCAGATTCTTTGCCAATTTATTTAACTGGGTTATTTGTCTTTTATTTATTGACATGGAATAGTTATTTATATACTTTTGATACAAGTCCCTTATCAGATATTTGATTTGCAAAAATTTTCTCCCATTTGAGTGGTTTGACTTTTCATTTTCTTGATAGTGTTCTATGAAGGGAAAAGATTTTACTTTTTATGATAT
>JAQZBX010030558.1:0-26752 GCA_029593785.1 Cabassous unicinctus | reverse complement strand
GGTGGGTAGACAATTACTCAATGAGGGAATCTGAATTCCTACCCTGGAGAGCTCTGCTACATTCCCCAAGGGAGCAGCAACTGTCCCCAGAGTGCAGAGGCAGTGTCTGGCAAAAGAGGATGGCTCACTGATGGGTTCTTGTTATTGAGGACTAGCCTTATGAATATTTGCTCTTCTAATTGAAACTTAGCCTACTGTTATGGGGTGCCTAAGGGTTACCACCTGAGAGCCTCCTTGTTGCTCAAATGTGGCCTCTCTCTAAGCCAAACTCAGCATTTGAATGCATTACCTTCCCCCCAACTTGGGATATGACTCCCGGGGGATGAGCCTCCTGGAAACAAGGGGTTAATACCAAGTGCAAACTGGCAACATGTTCAGAAAAGGACCTTGAATAAAAGGGCGAAAGGGTAAAGAGAAATGAGTTCACATGGCTAAGAGACTTCAAAGAGAGTCGGGAGGTCATCCTAGAGGTAATACTTATGCATACCTCAGTAGGATCTCATAGATCACCTAAGTGGATATCACCCCACACTGAGGGACCCCTAAGGGCTCTGGTGACACCCAGGTCCTATACAAGTGGGGATAGCCCCAGAGAATGATGCCTAATTAGTGGGCTCTTCATTGGCATCTGTGTCCCTGAGAGTGACAGTGTTGGACTCAAACAAGTCATCCCTGCACATGATCCATCAGTCCCTTCTACTCAAACCTATATGTGATGCAGGAGCTTTTAGGTGTACTTCCAGAGACTGTATCCTCTGGCCCAACTATTTGCCAGCTGTGCCTGGAATCTCAGTGGGGCTGCAACTCCTACCCTACAGCTCAATGGACTCATCCAAGAAACCTGGCAAGGAGACGACGATAGGCAACAGCCATCCCAGGGAATGGAGAGGGCCTGCAGCTGAAGGCAAGATAATCCCATCCACTATATCCATGGAATATAAGCCCTCTCTAACTTGGAGGTGGAGTGGACATCACCTTCCAAGTCTCCTCAGGATGGGGAGAGGAGCTGTGGACTAGTGTGGAATTGGTGGTGTTCTGTTGTAGACATATTGTGATTCAAGCAATGGAAGAAATTGTAACAGTGAGGTGGAGCCAGTTGCCACTGGACATTTTTGGGACAGGGAGAGGAGGGGCAGTTGAAATACTCGGGCTTTTTTGGGACTTTGGGGGTTGTCCTGAGTGGCGAAGCAGCGGCGAATGTAGGCCATTTTCCATCAGAGTATACCATCCAGAACTTGGTGGGAGAGAGTGTGGTCTGTGATGTGAACTGTGGTCTATGCTCGGTGGCAAGGCCCCAGGATGTGTATATCCATTGCGGGTGTAGTACCACACAGATGGGGAATGGTTGTGTGGGGAGTTTTTGGGGATGTGGGCGGTGGGGAGCATGGGAATCCCTGTAGTTTCTCAGTAATATTTGGGTAATCTAGGCACCTTTATAAAATGTATATATATATATAACAAATAACATTTATGTAAACAAATGCACATATATGCATATATATTTATATATCATTTTACAAATAAAAAAATTAAAAAATAAATAAATAAATAAATTACAGAGAGGAAAAAAAAAAAAAAGACCTCCCCTGGGATCGGTGTTGCCTGTAATATGCAAGCTTGTTCTTGGTAACACATGCACACACAGAATATAAGTTGATTATTTTTATCAATTCAAGCTCACAGACCCCCTGAAATCTTTCATTGGGTTAAGAACTAGTCTATACATTTTCAGTCATTCACATATTAACTTTCTTGGCTAATTTAAAAGGCATCTATATAATGTTTCCATAATCAAAATTGTTGTTAACTCTTAGCAATTGGTTACGTGGCATTGGACTAAGAACTGAGTTGAGAAGGCTGATATAGTTATGGGGCTCAGGGTCTTCTTTGGCATATGAGCTCGGGAGGAAAGTTGAGAGTCCTAACGTGCTGTATTCTAATGTTAAGGTCACTTAACAGGGAAGCTTCTAGGTGTGCCAGGCCACTTGAGAGAAATTCTGGGTATCACGGCTATTTAACAGAGTCTCCATGGTATGAGGCACAACAATTTTGATAGGTGAGCCAAACACTCAGACAGTGCCTTAGCTAAAGTCACAGGGGCCATGACCACAAGTGGGCAGGAGGGGAGGCCCTGAGCGACCCCATCCAGAGTGTGGCTGTAGTAGCCATTGGGGTGAAAATGGACCCATATGCATTTCCTCCTTCCTCATTCACAAACAGTTGGAAGGAAGCCCGAGGGGATGGGGTTTTTACAGCCCTGGTGCTGAAAGGGTGGGGTTAGAGAGTGAGAAAACTTCAGGTTGGGAGTGTTTGAGGGGATCATAAAGGGGTCAGGCAATGGAAGAAAAGGAGGCATCCCACAAAAGGCAATATCCAGCGAGCCTAAGAAATGCACCTACTTCTTCTTTGGTGGTGGGTTGGGGGTAGCTAAGTATAACCTTGAGATGAGAGTGGTCTAGTGAGAGTTCTCTGTTTAGAATTATTGCAACTTCTTTGGTATTTCCACAGCTGGAGAACTTTAACTCTGAGTTTTAGGTGTTACACAGATATTTAAGGTTCTAGAGAGTTACCAGGATAAACATAAAGAGTAAAGCACTTTAAAACTTAGGAACAACAATTAAAGTTTAAAAACAAATGGGACTGTGTCAAGAGCTTACAATTTAGGCCCTAATTTCCTTGTGAGCATTTTAAAGATAAAGCTCTTTTAAAAATAAAATATAAGAAAACTAACTTATATTGAGATTATTAACAATAGACCATAGGAGAATTTTAGTTTGTTTGTTTCTCCTTTATATTTTTATTAGGGTTTGTTAGTCCTGGTCCAATGAGGCTCAGAGACAGAACAAAATTCAGCAGAGAAGTTTGATAATCTTGGCTATTCCATGGTTGGTTTTGAGATTTGTACATCCTGTTGGATTAGGGATGGGGGTGGGCATTTGCCCCATCTGTTATCAGAGCAGAGGAGACCTGTCAACACTGACCCAGGTCACGGGGGATTATTTTGACAAATGGGGCTAATAGGCAGAATATAATTTACAGACTTGCCTTTCTTTCCCTTTAAAGTTCCTTTTATTTTTCTTTGATCTGTAGCTGACTGTATGTAATTTTTATTTTATTTTACTTTTAAAGAAGCTTTAGATTACATAAAAGATGCATCAAAAATTTAGGGGTTTCCCATATACCCCACACCTTCCCCCTCCCACACTTCTCTCCATTAGTAACATCTTTCATTAGTGTGGTACATTTGTCACAATTGATGAAACCATATTGAAGTATTGTTACTAACCTTGGCCAATAGTTTACATTATAGTTTATGCTTTCCACCATGTATTTTTATAGGTTTTGACAATATGTATAATGCCTATACCCATCATTGCATTGTCATTCAGAACAATTCCAATGTCCCAAAAATGCTCCATGTTACACTTATTCTTCCCTCTCCCTCTGCTCAGAAGCTCTGGAGACCACTGCTTTTATATCCTTGGTACAAACATTAATGGAGTGGCAAGAATCCCTAGAGTACATATATGTACTTTTAGAGAGGCTTCAGAACAAAACAATGAAACCGATAAGGAAAGTTGGTTGTGTTTATGACATATTGTTAAAATAGTTAAAACCATGACTAATAATGTTCTATTAATGTCTAATATGGAGAAAACATTGTCAAATTTTAAATATTTGACAGTGAAAGTTTATACATGCTTTAAATATTTATATAAACATTTTACCCTTACAAATTTAATTACCATAATTTTAGAAAATCACTTTTTAATTTTAACAACTCTTTAAACATTTTCTATGCACTTTACATCAAATGAACTTTATTTTTAGCACTTCACTTTTTTCAAGGTGAAAGAACAAATCTTTTGCAATCATTTGAAATAAAAAGATATTGATGGATATAGGATGACCGAATACCTGAAAATAACTTGTTTCTCTCCCTGTTGCTAGGATACAAATGAATGAATTATATGTAAATTATAAGGCAATGAGATGAAACCCTCTCTTGTTGACCAATTCTTCTTTCAGTGGTTGAGAATATATTGTTGAAGCAATGAAGTATGAAAACAAGCTTCAACTGGTTGGCAAGACCTCCACAGAAAAAGCCCCTTGCTGTCCTTATGCCAAATTGCTTAATTTACATGGTAAAATCCCTACTCAGGGGTGGAGTTGTCTGCCCCTTTTTTGATCATGCAAAGTATGTGCAAGTGTGATTTCCTGAACATACTAATCATACAATTATTTAACTAGCTATGTATGTTCATCCATGTGCATAAAAGCTAATGCATAATCAAAGCAAATGCTAAATAATGACTTAGGTATTAAAGCCAGAGTGAAACTGCAGCACAGGGAGTCAGGTCTGAGTAGCTTTAGACCAACATTGGCTCCTGTCTGCAGTCATAACAAATGTAAATTCTGTCTAACACTCATGTTAAGGCTTTTTCCTCTAGTTATCACCAAAGGCCCAGGTTTGGGGTCTAACAATATTCTTTTTGGTTTGGCTTTGAGAAAGCAAACTCTTAAAGTTGTTAGGTTTGAATATTATGTTCTTTTAAAAGTGACACAGGGAAGCAGATGTGGCTCAAGCGATTGGGCTTGCATCTACCATATGGGAGGCCCTGGGTTTGATCCCCAGGACCTCCTGGTAAAGGCTGTGCCATGCCTGTGCATTGAGCTAGACCCATGCAGGGAGCAATGCAACAAGATGATGATTCAACAGAAAGAGACACAGGGTAGGTTCAAGGTGAGACATGACAGAAACCAGGAACTGAGGTGGCACAAGTGAGGGGTACCTCTCTCCCACTTTGGAGATCCCCAGGATCAAATCCCAGTGAAGCGTAGAGGATAAAAATGAGAAGAGAAGACAGAAAAAGAAACAGACACAGAAGATCACACAAAGAATGGACACAGATAGCAAAAACAGCAGGGGGATGGAAGGGGGAAAAGGGCAAAAAAAAATTGTGACACAACATGTTTTTCTTAATAAAGTACAAGAGGGTGTTTAGATAAAACACAGGCTTTTAAATTTTTTTACACTGATTATTCTGGAGAAAAACACTTTAGAACCTTTTACTAAAAATAGACTAATTATTTAAGAAACATTGGCACTCAACAGAGAGAGAAGCAAATTTTAGTTTTTTCCTTTATTTTTAAAGAAATTTTAAATTACAGAAAAGTCATATTACATTGAAAATATAGGGGATTCCCATATACCACATACCCTCCGTCTCTCATATTTCCCTATTTATAACATCTTTAGTGTGGTACATTTGTTACAATTGATGAACAAATATTTAAGTATTGCTACTAACCATGGTCTATAGTTTACATTTTGGTTTACACTTTGTACTATACAAATTTTCAGCTTTTGACAAAATGTATAATGGCCTATATCCATCATTGCAATACAATGCAGAACAATTCCACAGTCCCCAAAATGACCCATGTTACTCCTTTTCTTCCCTCTTCCTCCCCTCAGAACCTCTGCTGACCACAACTTTTATATCAATATTACAACTTCTTCCATTATTAAAATAATAAGTCTGCTTTGATCCATAGTTGCATTCTCCACTTATGTTTGTTCATTCCTCAATCTTGAAGATTTTGGAATAGTGATGCCCACTCTGTTTCAGATTGAGAGGGAGCTTAAATCCCATGGGCAGATGGATGGATACTCTCTTTTCTTTTGGGAGGGGTATCATCCATCATCACCATTTTGTTTGTTGTCTTGGGTGAGTCTGATGAACTGAAATGTAGGTGTTGCCTGCAACTCTGATGAGATTCAGGGCTCAATTGGCATATGAACAGCCAGAAGATGTAAGTTTCTGAGACATATATTTAATGGCTATAGTGATAATTGTAGGTTCAAATAAAAGGGGCATAAGAACCATGCATAGGGAAATTATAAATGAGTCTAACTCTATTGTATTGGGGAGATAGTTTAATTCCAAGTTAAGGCCCACCAAAAGGGTGCTGATTTTCTGGTGTCTGCCATGCCTATAGTGTCCAGATGTCTCTAGAGCCCTTGGGAGCACCTTTGCATCATTTACAGTGGGAGTCAGTGAGATCCTACTGCGTCAAGCATAAGCATAACCTCTGGAATGACTTCCTGACTCACTTTGAAATCTATTAGTCATAATATCTCATTTGTATTTAATATTTACCTGTTTTGGTCAAGGTCTTTTTCCAAATGCATCACTAGTTGGTGCTTGTTAATAATCCCTCTTTGTGGTGCCAGGGTGACCTATCCTTGGAAGTCATGTCCCACACTGTGGGAAAGCAGTGAGGTTATATGTTGAGTTTGGTTTAGAGAGAGGCCATAATTCAGTAAAATGTTGGTTTTCAGGAGATAACTCTTAAGCAAAATATCTTATTAGTGGTATTAGTGTGCCAAAGGAGTGCTGATGCAAAGTAACAGAAATATGTTGGCTTTTATAAAGGGTATTTATTTGGGGTAAAAGCTTACATTTACAAGGGCATAAAAAGCCAACTCAAGGATGATTTCTCACCAAAGTCAGTTGCCATGTGTTTAATGACGATGATTGCTGACCTCTGCCTGGCCACTCCTTCCCCTCTGGGCTTCCAATTCTCTCTCTCCTGGTATAGGGCTCATTTCTTTCCAGCTCTTCAGTATCAGTCTGAGCTGCTCTGGTCTCTTCCCAAGGTCAGCTGCAAACTACCATCTTAATGGCTCCTCTCCTCAGCACCTCAAGATCAAAAATAACAGAGCTCTCTCTCTTCTCATGTGTCTCCTTGAGTGTCTTCTTATATCAGACCCAGCAAGGAATGGGGATTATACCTGAGTCATATCTTACTGATGTATTCAAATAAAAAAAAGCACTCAAAGTGATTTTAACAGGTAATCTAATCAAAGGTCCCTCAACTGAACTTAACATAATAAAGGGCTATCACAACCTGAGGAACAGATTCATTTACAAATAAGATATTTTGAGGATTCTTAAACAATCTCAAACTGCCACACTAGACTAAGATTCAATTTTACATGTATAAGCTTCTGTAGTACAAGCATTTATATCAAGGTCCTGGTGTATAGGTCTTTCCTCTTTTGCTAGGCACTGCCCATGTACTGTAGAGATTCTTGCCACTATATTAGAGAATATAGCAGTTCTCCCCAGGGTGTGAACTTAATATTTTTTTATTAATATGTGGGTCTCTGCCCACTGAGATAACATCCTATGACCACATGAACACATTTATATTCCATAGAGGCATGCCCAGATGCATCCTTCCCCACACATCCCTCAACACTGATACTTTCCCCAAGTGATCTTCCCTTCCATAGTTGTAACTTCTCTGTAATTCAAAACCTCCTAATCAATGAAGTAAAAAATATTTCTTGCATTGTGCCTTTCATTCCATATTATATGTTATCATTTATGTATGTTTACAATTTCTTCTGTATCTTCTTACTTTTTTTCACATTATTTTCAATAAAGCTTTAGGTTACAGAAAAGTCATATTGAAAATATAGGGGATTCTAATATATTACTCCCGCCCTCACATTTTACCCTATTAATAACATCTTACAGGAGTATGTACATTTGTTCCAATTGATGAACATTGCTGCTAAACATGGTCAATAGCTTATGTTATAGTTTACAGTTTGCACGGTATAATTTTATAGGTTTTGACAAAAAGTATAATGGCCTGTATTCATCATTGCAAAATCATGCAAAACAATTTGAGTGCCCTAAAAATGTCCTATATTCCACCTATTCTTTTCTCTCCCTCCCCTTGGAACCTATGGTAACCACTAAGTTTCATGTTTTCAAGAATAATATTCATAGTTTTATGCATTAATATTGAGGGTTTGGCAAACTGGTTTCCTTTCTTCTATTAGGCATTGCCTATGTACACAAGAGATTCCTGCCGCTCTATTTGAGAATGTAGAAGGATTGCCCAGGATGGGAGTTTAGTACTTTGTTGTTTATTGTGTGCATCTCCACCCACTGAGATAATATCCCATAACCACATGAGCACATTCATTTTCCATCAAATTATGCCCCAGCTGTGTCATTTCCCACCTATCTCCCAATCACTTACACCCTGCACCAGAGACTCTCTCCCACCATATTTGCCAAAAGAACATTCCCTCACTTGCAGTTTCAACCATAGACCTGCAATTCCCCAGAGTTCACCTGTTCATTTCTCCAACAGCCCACCCAGTTCCATGAATAATATAGTCCAGCCACCCACCCTGCTAACCATCATATTCCAGCACTATCAACCCCACTACAACCTTACTGATTTGGGTCACTTCCAATTCCTCCTCGTGGTGTGATTCTGGACAGGTGATCCCAACTGAACCCATTAATTCAGAAACACACTGTGGCATCTGCTGCCCGCATGGGGCAAAGATGGGTGGGATGGAGGAGATGAGGACTCAGTCAGGTGGGACCTCCAGGGGGGATCACATTTGACCACAGAGAAACCCATTGTGATGCATCCTGAGCTTCACCCAGGGATTGACAGAAGGGTGGGGGAGGGAAAAGGAGGCGGCAGCATCAGAGGCCAGATGTGGGCACAGGTGCCCCACTCTTGCTCCTTCTGTGGTTCCTTCCTTCCTGTCCCCTCCCTGGGGACTGGCCTGTGGGGCTGCTTCACCCAGCTGGGTTGCCGCAGTGAGGAATCAGGGCACCCACTTGGTGATTCATCCAGAGGGTGGGAAGTGGGGCACACTGGGAGCCTGGTGCTTCCCTCACTGCCCTGCACACTGCAGGCCTGCAAGGGGGCTGCCTGCCCCAGAAACGCCTGGGGTTTTGGTTCCGGTGTCCTGGTGCTGCTGGGTCATTTGCACGTGGCTTGGTTTTGGTGAGACCATGGAGAAGATTGCTGCAGCCCTGAGGCATCCCCACTGAGCCCGCGGTGAGTCAGAAGCTTTCTCTTCAAGGCTGTGGGGATGGAGCCTTTGTCTTGGCTCCTCTGACAGCATTTTCTTAGATAGCAAGTGTGGTTTATGCTTCCTCGTGCAGCAGTGTAGCAAAACTTACTTTACTGGAGTAATGTTCATTTAGTGGTTTGCCTGGAAATACTGGCCTGCTGTAGGGTTTTGTAAGGATTCAGTATCGTGCCTGTTGGCAGTACTGACAGACAAAGAGAAGAAGGAAGAGCATGGACACCATTGAGGTGCAGAGTATCGGAGCCTTCCAGTCTGGTAAGCTGGGGACTGGCCCAAGGGGAAATGGGGGAGTGGGGCCCCTAAACAAACACTTTTATTCATTTTTAAATGATTCATTTTACCTGAAGTGCCATCATAGTTGGAGAAAATGTTGAAAAATTTACAAATACATTGTTTTAATTTTAACTGTTATTTACTCACAAAACCATAATTTATTGTGCTTTTTACTTTCCTGGCCTTAATCGAGGCAAGCTTGTCAATAAATTTTTTGAAATAGACTTCTTGATTTCTCTTGTTTTTAATTGAGAAAATTGCCATGTTAGATAATTTCTCATGACCCAGTGATGATTTAGATTATTTTAAATTAATTTGTTTACTGAAATATCTCTGTTTCACTGTGATTAATATGTATATAAAATATATAGATAGATCGATATTTAGAGGTGATCCTTGCACAAAATGAGAATGTAATAAAAGAATTGTTGGTGTAATTAAGAGTCATATTATTCATTAAAATTAAATTTCTGGGTCAGATGTGGCTCAAATGTTTGGGCGTTCATCTCCCATATGGAGGGACCTGGGTGCGATCCCCGGGACCTCCCAGGAAAATAAGTAAATAAATAAATTTCTCTTGTTAAAAATTCAAAATATGAAAGCACTTATTTTTTTTAAAGACTTATTTATTTATTCCTCCCTCCGCATTGTTGCACTCGCTATCTGCTGTGTGTCCATTATTGTGGGGCTCTCTGTGTCTGCCTGTCTTTAGGAGGCACCAGCGAGCAAACCTAGGGAAAAAAAACAAAAAACAAACCTGGGACAACAAAAAAGGAACCAATTAAAAAAATAACCTGGTGTGTTCCCTTCTCTTAGGATGAACTGGGAATCAAACGAGGGACCTCATACATGCCAGGCAGGAACTCTTCCGCGGAACCACCCTTGCTGCACAGGTTAAGCAGGATTCTGAAAGCTTACCTGGGTCTTCCTGTCCCTGCTTCCTTACGCAAGTTAGGCTTCTGACAGTTTGCAGAGCCAGTTTGGTCAGGCTCCTGCTTCCACCACCTCATTGATGCAGGTCCTGTCTCTCCCAAATGAACTCTAAGGTCCAACAAACGTGAACAGTTAACTAGGAGCAATGGATTTGTGTTTAGAAAAAGTTCTGGCATTGGATACACTGGCACTATTAAAAGTAGAGTTGAAGAATGAGGCTGGAAACAGAAATGGAAGGAATGGCTGATGAACCCTCAAAGAAAATTAGACATCTGGAAGGTGAGTATCTATTCCGTTTTGCACAACAGCTTTGCACAATATGGGAAAGATAAGAAAGAATCTGTGAATTTGTAGACACAGGCATAGGTGAGGTGGGGTGAAAAGCCCACTGAAACATAAGCTCCAGAGAAAGGCTGCATAGTAAGTCCACCTACCCCTGCCCCTCCTTTGCTTCCAAAATGCTGGTGACCAGGCTCACTACACCAGGTATGAGTCTGGAGGATGCTTTCATGGAGCTCTGAAGGTGCCCAGGGCAAAGGCCTCAGATTCATGTGGGTCTCAGAGTGAACCCTGAGAGGAGCACTGAGAGACACAGGCCTTCCCCAGGTACACAGCACCCCATTCAGCTGTTCCCTCCCAAGCACAGGGATACGGAAGGATGGCCAGGACCACCAGGTACTTGATGACAGGCTCTGTCTTGAGAAGTAGAGAACAGAATTCTAATTAAAGGGAGCACACACAAGCATCAGCAACCTCTTGGTGTCTGCAGAACATGCCCTGGAGCTGAACCCTTCTCTCTGTCTCCACTGCTCTCCCTACACACCCACTCCAGTGCAGCAATCAACATCCTCATCTTAAAGAGTCCCTGTCAGTGTCTCTACCTGTTCTTCCTGCTAAATCTTTTCCTCACATCACAGCCACTGCTCTCTTAAATTAAAATCAAACTCTAACCTGGTGACAACATTTACTGCCCACTCCTCTGGCTATCTTTCACTCACTGCATTTAGTTTTGTCTGGCCTCTTGTTGATCCTCAAACACACCACTCTCACACCCACTTCATAGCCATCACCTGTTCTGTCCCTTCATCCTGCAATACTTGTCCCCAGGTTGGTTCATTGTTCAGATGTCCCCTCTTCAGAGAGGATTCCCTTACTTCTGCCCCCCCAGGCTCCCCTTTTCCACACCCATGACACCTGCCCTTCCTTGTGCATTAATTTATCATTTCCTGACATCCTCTGTGCTCTGTTTAATTTCCCTGTTCAGTGTTTCTGCCCAATCTGCCCCCTAAAATATCAGCTCAATGAGGACATGGGTATTCTCTCTCATTTTCACTATTCTCTGCCCAGACCAGCTATATTTTGAGGAAAAATCATTTACCTTCTTATAATGATTATTCTGTCATTTGTCTTATTTGCCCCCAAGCACCTACTCAAAGTGTCACTTCCTGCTTTCCTTCCATCTCTAATATTCCCCAGTTAGTGGTAATTCCCTAAAGAGGGAGTTCCATTTTTGTCTAAAACTACTAATTCTGGGTAGGCCTGCTGTGTCTGCCAGGAGAAACCCCTGCTGCTTCCTAGGCTTTCATGTGAGTTGTGTCACATGGATTGGGACAAGTATGAGGGTGGGATGTGGAGTCTTCCTGAAATGGTCCAAGAGGATTTCTGCATAGTCAGAAAAGTCTCAGTTCCACAAAAGGCAGTGAAAGAAAATCATCTACATATGAACTTAAAATTTTATTTTATAATTTTTCTTATTTTAGAATATAAATATTAAATATGTTTTTCTTTAAGAATACAGTTTAATTACACCCCGGAAGATATATTTATTTTTTAATGAATCAGTTTTATTGATACCTATTAATAAAGCATAAATCTATCCAAATTGTAAAGTCAATGGTATTCAGTACAGTCACAGATGTGCATTCACCACTCCAGTCATTCTTAGAGCATCTTTGTTATTCCAGCAAAAATAACAACAATGCTAGAAAACAAAAACCAATCAACTAAACAAAACTCATCACCTCTCAATCTCTCTGTGCTTCCCATGCCATACATAGCTTCTATTTCATTTCCTTCTTTCTAGTTTACTTTTATTTATATTTTGGAAAAAACAGTCTAATATCTTCAATATTACACATATTCATATTTTACATGAGGTTTCACTATGTTATACAGTCGCAAGTGACATTTTTTTGCTTTTCTTCTAGTAATATAAATGTCCTTAGATTTTCCCTTTCAACCACTCTCATACCCTCATAATATAGCTCTCCGAGTCATAAACAGCATGATGTGCTCTCAACATTTCATTTCATTTCTGAAGATTTACAAACAACATTTTAACCCAGTCCACACAGATTAAACATTAACTTTCCATTCTCTACCCATATTCTCTTTTCTTGTGAGCAATATTCTAATTAATAATTCCATGAGTTTACATAATATACTTAGTTCATAATAGCACAATCATACAGCATTTGTCCTTTTGTGTCTGGCTTGTTTAACTCAACATAATGTCCTCCAGGTTCATCCACATTGTCATATGCTTCACAAATTCATTTCTTCTTACTGCTGCATAATATTTTATTCTATGTATACACCACAGATTGTTTTTTTTTATTGTGGATAAAAATCAAAATTTTCACAATACATACCAATATTTGTAAAATGATATATAAATACATATGCATATATGTGCATTTGTTTACAAAAATGTTATTTGTTGTATATATATATATATATATATATATGTATATTTTAAAGGTGCTTAGATTACCTAAATATTACTCAGAAATTACAGGGTTTCCCATGTTCCCCACCACCCACACCTCCAACAACATCCAACACCACCATTCCTCATCCGTGTGGTACAACACCCACAATGGATATACACATCCTGGGGACTTGCCACCGAGCATAGACCACAGTTCACATCACAAACCACACTCTCTCTCACCCAGGCCTGCATGGTATATTCTGATGGAAAATGGCCTACATCCATTGTTGATGGACACCTGGGTTGTTTCCAACTTCTGGCAATTGTGAGTAATGCCACTAGGAACATCAGTATGCAAATGTCTATTCATGTCGCTGCTCTCTGTTTTTCTGCATATATACATAGCAATAGAATTGCCAGGTCACATGGTAAGTCTATATTCAACTTCCTTAGGATCTGCCAAAAAGTCCTCCACAGTGGCTGTACCATACTACATCCCACCAACAGTGCATAAGTGTTCCTATCTCTTCACATCCTCTCAAACATTTACAGTTTTCCAACTTTTAAGTGGTGGCCAGTCTAATAGGTTTGAAGTGATATCTCATTGTAGTTTTGATTTGCATTTCCCTAATCACCAGTGATGTTGAATATTTTTTCATGTGTTTATTTGTCATTTGTATTTCTTCCTTGGACAACCAAATATGAAAAAAGGTAATATTTTCAAGTCTTTGCCTATTTTTCAATTGGCTCATTTGTCTTTTTATTTTTGAATTGTATTATCTCTTTTATATCATGGATATTAAACCCTTATCAGATATATGATTGCCAAATATTTTTTCCCATTGAGTTGGCTGCCTTTTCACCATTTCGGCAAAGCCCTTTTAAGTGCAAAATTGTTTAATTTTGAAGAGGTCCTATCTACGTTTTTGGAGGTGTTGCTCATGCTTTAGGTGTAAGGTTTAAGAAATTTACCACCTGCTACAAGAATTTCAAGATTTTCCTAAATTTTCTTCTGGAAGTTTTATGGTTGTTGCTTTTATATTTAGGTCCTTGATCAATTTTGAGTTAATTTTTTTTAAGCTGTGAGATATAGGGGTCCTCTTTCTTTTGGATATGTCTATCCAGTTCTTCCACCACTATTTGTTGAACAGATTGTTCTGGCCCAGCTGGATGGGCTCAACAGCCACATCAAAAATCACTTAACTATAGATGTGAGGTCTATTTCTTGGTTCTCAATTTTGTTCCATTAGTCAATCTGTCTGTCTTTATGCCAGTACCATGCTGTTTTCACAACTGTATCTAAGTGATATGCTCTAAAGTCAGAAAGTGAGAGTCCTCCAACTTCATTCTTTTTTAAGACATACTTGGCTACTTAGGGCACCTTAACACTTCCAAATAAATTTGAATATTATCTTTTCAATTTCTGCCAAAAAGGCGTTCAGATTTTTATTGTGATTCTGTTGAATCTGTAGGTCAGTTTGGGTAGAATTGAAATCTGAACGTTATTTAGTCTTCCAATCCATGAACATAGAATATCTTTCCATTTATTTAAGTCTTCGTTTTCTTTTAGTAATGTTTTGTAGTTCTCTGAATACAGGTCATTTATGTCCTTGGTTACATTTATTCATAAATATTTGATTGTTTTAGTCACAGTTATAAATGGAATTTCTTTCTGATTTCTCCACAGATTGCATATCAGTAGTGTATAGAAACACTATTGATTTTTCATACTAATCTTGTATCTCATCACTTTACAAAGCTCGTCTATTTCTAGTAGCTTTGGTGTGGATTTTTCAGGATTTTCTAGATATAGGATCATATCATCAGCAAACAGTGAAAGATTTCTTCCTTTCCTATTTGAGTGCCTTTTCTTTGTTAGCCTAATTACTCTGGCTTGAACTTCTAGCACAATGTTAATGTTAATCGAATCAACATTTCATTGTACATGGTGCTTTGCTTTTCTCTTGCTGCTTTCAAAATCCTGTCTATCTCTGACATTTATTTTTCTGCATAGTAAGTGTCTCAGGGTGGGTCTTTTCAAATTTATTGGGGGTGCATTGTCCTTCTTGGGTATTGATATTTATGTCTTCAATAAGTGTTGAGAACTTTTCAGTCATTATTTCTTCAAATATTCTTTCTGTCCCTTTTCTAGTCTTATTTATTTCTGGGACACCAATATTGCATATCTTCGTGTTTCTTATTGTCGATCAATTCCCTCAGACTCTGTTGCAGTTTTTCCATTCTATTTTCTTTCTGTTCTCCTATTTTTTCCAGTTCAGATGTTCTGTCTTTGAAATCACTAATTCTATCTTTAAGCATTTCAAATCTGCTCTTATGTGACTCTAATGTATTTTTAATCTCATCCATCATGTCATCATTCCTGTAAGGTGTGTTACTTTTCTTTGTAGGCCTTCAAATTGTTCTTTATGCTCACCCAGAGTCCTCTTAATATCCTTTATCTCTTTCATACTATTTTCTTTCAATTCTTTAAATTAATTTAGAAGAGTTGTATGATTATCATTGATTACTTGTCTTAAATCCTGTATCTCTTCAGGATATTTGGTTTGTTTCTTTGGCTGGGCCATCTCTTCCTATTTCCCAGTATCACTTGTTATTTTTTGCTGATGTCTAAGCATCTGAATATGTTGGTGAATTTACTCTGAATGCCAAATTCTCTCTCTTGTCTATTTTTCTTTCACAGCTCTTCTTTGATACGTTCTGTGACTTATTCTAAATATTTAAAAATTGCCTTGCTTAAGTTATCAAAATTGTGCCAGGGACTCACTAATGGGGTGCAGATTTCTCCCAGTGGTTAGAGTACAGAGAGACTCAAAATCAGTTTTTGCCCATGCAACTTCTATACTGGCTATCAAATGGTGCTCATTTGGAGCACCTTTCCATGGAGGTGTATCATTCTCTGTTTCCCTGTGTTTTGTCTGCCCAGAGCTGAGATTCATTGTGGGCTCTACTGGATGAATGCACTGAAGTAAAGGCCCCAGAGTCCCCCTCCCTTTTCCTGTGTAATAGCTGACAGGGAAGAAGATGTCTGTTCTAATCTCAGTCAGCTGCATTGAGTCAGGGATTTTACCCAAGCCTAACATTTTGGGGCTTCGAGATGGGAGCCTTTCCCCAGTCCCCCAGGGTTTGGTAACTCATGTTTGTTGTTTAAGGTTTTCATCTCACTGTCCTTCACCCTCCTGAGAGTTGTCAAGGACTGTCTTCGTCTGCTGACCCCCCAAAACAGGGCTTTTGGGCTGCTTTTGGCTTTTTCTCCATTGTTTTTTGAGAGTTGAGCACTGCATGCCTAATTGGATGCCCTCTTCCCACAATTCATGTACTTAGTTTAAAAAAATAAAGTTGCCTTTATGGAGGAGTTGTGACTTAGAAATTCAACTCTGCTAAAAAATATTGTTGCCAATGCTTAAATGTCTTTTATGGCTAAACCATATACTTTTAAAATTACAATACAATATTAATAATATATAGATTGTGTATTAGTCAGCCAAAGGTGTGCTAATGTCACATATCAAATATGGGTTGGTCTTTATAAAGGATACTTATTTCTGGTAGAAGTCCACAGATACCAGGCCATAAAGCATTAACTTTCTTCTCTCACCAATGTCCATTGCCATGTTTTGGAGAAAGACAGCTGCCAATGTTTGCCTGGGTTCAGCCTTCTTGGGTTTCTCTCTTCCTGGGGCTGCATTTCTTTCCAGGCTTAGCTCCTCTCATCCCTCCACAAGGTCTGCTGTAGACTATCAGGCAAAGTGCTCACTTCTCTTCTCCTGGGGCCTTCTCTCCAGTGTCAAAAGTGCTTCTCAAAAACTGCTCCTTCTGTCTTTGCCTTCCCTTTTATATTCAATTCCACTACCCACCATGAGGTGGGTCTCAACACCCTACTGTCATGTTCCAGTCAGTGCCCTAATCATAACTTAATCATGCCCAAATTAAAAGATCAGTTTACAAGCATGATCCAATTATGTTTTTGAATTCATAATTACATCAAATTGCCAAATGGCCACAGATGGATATATTTCACTTAAGATTGATATATATAATAATTAGGAAATATTGTTTTGGGAAATGTAATTTGATTAAGTTTCACTTTGAGCAAATGTTTAAATTATAGCAGTTTCAACTACTAATGGGAGATAATTCAAACTATCTTTGAAAAGAAAATCCTTCATTTCCTGGTGTTTTTCTGGAAGTTGATACACTTTTCATCTAAAAGGAGGAATTGAGCTTGGCTTTGTCCAGAATAAGAAGGTAGCAGAACTTCAGCCAATGGGGGAGGCCCATTGAATCCCCTGGCCTCAGGGAACAACAGGTGGGTGACTGTAGGTTGGAGGCTCAGGAGGCCTGAGTGGAGGAGAGGGAACAGTGCTGCTTTAACTTCCAGGCCCTGGAGGCCCTCCTGGAGGACAGGCTATCAGAGGGTGAATGGGGTTTGGAAAAGTCCTTGTGCTATGGGGGTTCTCACGACCCCTTTGAGAGACTTCAGTGTATTTAGCATATCCATTATCACCTCCTTTAGTTTGAAATATTTGGTGCTCTCTTTTCTTCTGTTTTAGGACCAGTGAAGTTAATTTCATCAGCATCACCTTTATTCTCTCAACCTTTCTGAAGGTATCTTCAAGGCTGGGTATTTTAAAGTCTCTTTCTCCATCCTGGCATTCAATATGGCAGTCTCTGCAAAACCCTGTGAGCAAACTAATCTTGTCAAGGAGCCTCTTCAGTGAGTGCCACCAGTATCTGGGCAAGCTGCTTTTCTCATATATATCTGGCTTCTAAAAAAAATATGCAAATCTGAATAACAATAAGGGACCCAGCAGTAAACTGAAGAAAAGTGGAAAGTGAGGCCTGGACATATGTCCTATGGCAGCAGCTCCATCACCACATCTCACATCTCCCCAAGGATCAGCTGAGCAACAAGCTTCAGAGAGGTTCACAGACCATCTTTGGCACTTCAGCCACCCATAGGTCTCTGCCAAGTAACCGTGGATCTGACAGCCACAATAAACCACAGAGAACTCCTCAGTATTCCACCTGGAACATGCCAGCAACTGGCAGGTTTGACATGTCATCTATGAGAGGATCTGTGGTGTGTGCTGAAAGGGGAGAGGAGAGGCAGAAAATAAAATGTCCTTGTCTCCTTTACATTCTAATGATCATTCTTCTTTCTCTCTTTCAAATTGTTTTTTTAAAGTAATATAAAATTGAAATACAGTGAAATGTGGCAATCTTAACTGAATGAATGTCAAAGTTTTAAAACTTTTCACTTCTCCATACCCCTCAGTATCCAACCATATCAAGATATGAGTCATTGATTTTCATAAATCCAGAAAATACCTCTTGTATCTTCAGTCAACATGCATACACCCTACTTTAGCATGCAGCCTTTGTTCTGATTCCTTTCACCATAAATCATTTTTGCCACTTCTTGCTGGTAATAAAAAGGAAATAAATCAAAAAATATTATTGGTGCCTTTATCTTTAGCTCCAAATAATGTTTTGAAAGTTTCAATGCTGTTGGTTGTGTCCAACAGTACTTCTCTTTGCTTTTACATGAAGTTCTTTGACATTGAATGAAAATGTTACAAAATGCTTATATATTATCATCTTGGTAGACTTTTCAGTTCCTTCAAGTTTGTGGAATTATGAATACAGTTATTATGAATATCCACATACAATTCCTTTTTATAAAAATATATTTTTATTTCCCCTGGTTGAATACATGAGCATAGAAAACCTTAATCATATGAGAGGATATACAAAATTCTTTTTTGAAACAACTCTTGTGGTATAATTTAGATGACATAAAATTAAATGTACATTTGTTTTTAAATGTACAGTGTTGCGCAACCTCAGCATGATTTAATTTTAGAACATTTCCATTGCCCCCAAATTTTCCTCTTCTAATTTACTCCATCAGCTGAGTTTGACACTGTTGGCCTCACCTTCCTGAAATGCTTCCATCAGTTAGTTTCTGGTTCACTACACTTTTTTGTTTGTATTTATCTGACTTTACTCCCCTTTCCCCTCTGCCTCTTTTCTGGGTTTTCTGTTTCTCCAGAGCCTCTCAGCATAAGTGTTTCTTCAGGCTTAGTCTTTGAACAACTTTCTATCTTTAGCTCCCTCTTCTGTCACTCGAGTGTCTTGGTTTTAAACACCATCTATACTGGCATGACTTCTACATTTATGCATCCATCCCAATCCATTCCATGCAGTCCTGATACACCCACAGCTGCTTCATGAAGCCTCTGTGTAGATATATAACTTGCCAACTGAGAACTCTTGGCTCCTCCCAGGAACCTGCTCCTCTGGATCCAGCTTTCCATGTACAGAAACTCCACCTGACAGGGGTTCTGGTGGCAGGTTTGCCTCCTTTCTTCTCTCTTTTCCTCCACCCCACATCCATTTCATCTGTATACCCTGTGCCCCATCATCAGAACAAGTCCACATCTGTCCCCTTCTCTTTGCCTCCACCTTTCTTCCCTGTCAGCATTGCCTGTTACAGGATGTCTGTTGTTTCCTTCTTCTCCCTCTTGCCCCTATATTAAGTGCATGTGAAAAGGTGTATTTTGCTGTAGTTTTCACTGTTCCATATATTAGGCTTTAAGTAAAATTTATTATTCATGGTTATCATATATTCAGTATCTTCACTAATATTTTATCTGCTTATTCTATGAATTGCTGAGAGAGTATTAAAAAAAAGTCCAAATCTTTGACATATTGTATTTCTCTCACCTATCAAAAGCCATGTTTACAGGTGGGTACACATTTTTAAAAGCTATATCTTCCTGGGGATTTAAACCTTTTTATCATTATGAAAGGGCACTCAATTTCTAATATTTTTCTTAGCATCCATTTTATTTCATACTGACAAAGTGAAAAAAGATTTACTGTTTTAAAAGTGTTTATATGGTATATTGTTTTCCACCTTTTACTGTCTACTTTACTGTATGTCTTAGATGACTTTCTTAGATATATGTATCTATATAGTATACTATGTAGTATATAAAAGCATATATAGATATACTTATTTTAATCCACTTAACAATTTTGATTAAGAGGAATATTTATATTAAATATAGTTACTGTTAATAATAACTCAATATAATTACTTTATTTAAATCTGCTTTCTTTGCATGTGCTATTTTGGTCTTGATTCCATGTTCCTTTTTTTCTTCTGAGTACTTTTTTTTAAATTTCCAAACTATTTTTTGTTATTTATTACATACACATATGAATCCATAATCAGTAGTTTGTTATTATTTTATTCAAACTTTCAAAATTGTAGCATAGTGTATGCATCATTCTGTGTCTTGATTTTTTCACTCAAATGCTTGCAATAATTTCTTGCCTGTATATTTGTTTTGTCTTACTTAACTGTTCTACAGTTTTCTGTAGTGCAAACTCCCTTTATTCACTCATTTCTTTACTAGTGGCAACATTACTTTCCTACATGCCTTACTACAAATTGTAGGGAGAAAATATGGCTCATGTAGTTGATAGCCTCCTTCCCACATGGGAGACCCCTGGCTCCATCCCCAATGCCTCCTAAAATCAAAAACAAACAATCAATTTAACAAACCAACTCAGGGGAGCCGGTGTGCCTCAGTGGTTGAGTGCCAGTTTCCCGTATACAAGGTTCAATCCCCAGCCCTGGTGCCTCAAAAAATAAATCATATAATGTCCGCATGATATATAGTTCCTTGTACATGTGTCAGTTGTTCTACAGTATATTCTCAAAGTGTGATTTTAAAAATTGCTTCCTTACTCCTTAGAAAAGAAAGTCATTCTCCTATATTTCCTTTTAAAAGTTTTATTAGAGTTTTGTTTTCTGCATATTAGTCTTTGATGCCCTTGGAAATTATTTTGTAAGTATAATGTATGTCAGGGTTCTAATATTTCCTCATATGGGCAGCCAATTACCTTGAATTCATTTTTTGAATAGGCCAATACTTCCTCCCTGTCCTGTGATGTCAGTTCTATCATATACCAAGTTCCCACAAATTCATGGGCATGTTTCTTGACAATATATTCTATTCCATACAACTAATGCATAAATGTCAATTAATTTTAATAATTATCACTCTGTGTAAGGTATCATATTACCTAAGCATGGTAATTTTACCCTTTCCTTCCTAATTCTTCTGCCAATTTTTCTTTCATTTTACTGCACGAGTTTGAACCTCCATTCAGAGCCATGATTAGTAGCAGATGTATAGCAGGTTCCATATTTCTTCCTGCCTTTAAATAAGAAAGCTTCTAAAAGTCCAACAATAATAATGCATGCTATGAATTTGTGTAGGACACATTTCCATTTTATTAATCTTTCTCCTCATGAAAATTCTTGAATATAGGTTCTGGGCTTTTTTTTGGCTTTCCCACATTCATGATATTTTTACAATGATTTTTTCTCATGTGTTATGAATCTGCTGAATGTATTCTTTATTCTAGGAATTCATAGCAATTTTAATGCATATGAATTTTCTGATGTCTAATGTGGTGTGACTTATGGCTAAAAGCTTTTCCACATTCACTACACTGATAAGGCATCTCACCTCTATGGATTATTGCATGTAAAGCAAGAGTTGGGAGCTGAGTAAAGGCTTTTCCACAAAACAATAAGGTTTCTCACCTGTATGACTTTTAACATGCACAGTAAGAGATGAACTTTGATAAAATGTCTTCCCACATACCTTACATTCATAAGGTTTATCACTTGTATGAATTCTCACATGTACAGTAAGTGATGTGACCTCAGAAAAGGCTTTTCCACATTCATTCTATTCACAGGGTTTCTCTCCAGTATGAATGTTGTAATGTTTAATGAGATACTGCCTTTGGCTGAAGGCTTTTCCACATTCCTTAAATATATAGGGTTTTGCTAAACTATGAAATTTCTCATGGTCAGTGAGATCTGATTTACTACTGAAGGCTTTCCTACATTCCTTATATATATAGGGTTTCTCTCCAATTTGTCTTCTCTGGTGTGTAATGAGGCTTGATTTCTGAATGGAAGCTTTCCCACATCCATCACATTCATAGGGTTTCTCTCCAGTATGTATTCTCAGATGGTTAATTAGGTTTTCCTTCAGGTTGAAGGCTTCTCCACATTCATTGCATATATAGGGTTTTTCTCCAAAATGAATGCTCTGATGTTTAATGAACTATTGCTTTTGGCTGAAGGCTTCTCTGCATTCTTTACATTCATTTTGTTTCTGTCCACTATGAGTTTTTTCTTGTTCTGTGAGATATAATTTGTAACTAAAAGCTTTTTCACATGCCTTGTATGCATACAGTTTCTTTGCATTAGGAAATCTCTTGTATCTGAGATTTGACATTGGATTAAAGCTCTCCCACGTATGTATGTGTTTCTTCAGAAAAATTTTCTGATGAAAAAAAGAGGGTTTCTGTCAGGTTGAAAGCATTGTACATGTATTACATTTCTATGCTTGTTCCCTGTAAGGCTTTTTAAATGAGGAGTAAAAAAGGACTCTAAAGAGCAGACTACATTCAGGACACTCATATGGATTCTCTCTAGTTTGAATTTTCTTATATTCCATGAGGTTTTCTTTCAAAAGGAAGCACTTTAATGTTCATTACAATGGTAACTAATGTATGAATATTTCATGCTCAATGAGAATTAATGCCTGGCTGAAGGATGTCCAATACACCTTACATACACAGGGTTTTACTCCTGCTTGTTTCACAGCAATAACATCACCAAAATGAGCAGCATTAGGCCAGTGATGCTAAGAAATAGTACAGGAATCCCAGAAAGTCCTGGGACCTAAAGTCAACAAGTATAGAAGTGAGGTTGTGAGATAGTGCAATATTTGCAGTAAACCTTAGAGAGTGCTGATGCCAGATATTTCTCAGACTAATTAAATATTGAATTTTCAATGCATTTTTAACAGTGCTGAAAATGATGCAGACATCTTGAATCCCCGAAGAGAACGGAGGTGTTGGATGGGAAAAAGCTGATGAACAACTGAAGAAGGTGAGATGTAACACATGTTCACTAAAGTTCCCCCAAGCCAGCGATGGAATGTCCTGTTTGGGAAACAAACTCTCAGAGCCCCAATGAAAACCATCTTCATAGGTTCTGTATCCACAAAGGAGGACAAGGTGAAGGCCGTGCTGAACACTCACAGCCTCAGTTAGTGAGGAGAGTCACTCTAGCGGGTCTTCACTGGGGAGTAAGCATCAGGAAGTCTGTCTTCTCCTGAGGTGCTAACAGCCCTCTAAGCAGTGCTTAGAGGGAAATTTATAGCATTGAATGCCTTCATTAGTAAAGAGGAAACATCCAATATCAATCACCTAAGCATCTAATTTGGAAAATGCAAGAATATCTCCTTTTTATTTGTTCTATCATTCATGGCTCTTCTTGCTTCAAATGAGCATCACATCCAGTTTGGTGACTTCATATCTAGGAAATGGGGAAGGGATACAACACTTGGTTTATGATGGGGACAAAACAACATCCCATAAATCAACTCTGGAACCTTCAGACTTCTGAAGGAAAAGAAAGGTGCAGATTTCAAAGATGCACGAATAAGGTGGCCCAGAACAAGGGTCAAAATGGCAACCCAGGAAATCCTGAATACATTGTTTTGGACTGACTGTTTTGCTCAATTTTCTTCTTCTTCTATTTATTTGGAAGAGAATCACTATTTAAAATTCTTTAAAGGTTACCAGGGAAATTATAAGACTTTTGCTTGCCTTTCAAAATCTGCACTTATTATTTGTTATTGACTTGCCAAATAATGTATTTGAAAATATTTTATATCCTGTATTAGTCAGCCAAAGGAGAGCTGATAGAAAAAATACCAGAAATCTGTTGGTCTTTATGAGGGTTATTTACTTGGGGTACAAGCTTCTAGTTACCAGGCCATAAAGCATAAGTTTCTTCCTTCACCAAAGTCTGTTACCCCATCTTGGAGCAAGACAGCTGCCGACATTTGCCAGAGTTCAGGATTCTTGGGTTCCTCACTTCCCAGTGCTGCATTTCTCTCTGGGCTCAGCTCCTCTGATTCCTCCAGAAGGTCAGCTGTAGACTTGGAGGCTTTCTCATCTTTGCCTATCTCCACAAGGCTAACTGTGAAAATTCAGGTGAATGGTTTTCTCTTTTCCCCGAGGTCTTCTGTGCTTGCACAGCAGAACTACAACAACAAAATCCACTCCAGCTCTGTCCTTTGTCATGTCTTTTTATGTTTGATACCCCACCCACCAAGGGTTGGGGCTAAACGCCCTACCAACTGTGGCCTGGTCAACATCCTTATCATAACTTAATCATGCCCAGATTAACAGCCCAGTTTACATGGGTAATCCCATATCTCTTTTTGGAATTCATAATGATATCAAACTGCTACATATCCATTTACCCATCTTAGGCTATATATTATTTTTTGGTGTATTTTAACATTTTATTGATGTCCTAGGCCATGTATATCATTATTACTTTATCTATTCAACAGTCATTCTTCTGCCTGAAGAATATTCTTTTACATTTCTTATAAATTAAGTTGCTGCTGGCAAACTTTATTACCTTTTACTCATCTGTAAAAATGTTTCTTTCACTTCTTCCTGAAAGATTGAGATGAATTAAATCTCAGGCCCTAGATGATCTCTACTACTTTTGAGAGCACCCTTAGTGTTCAATTTCTCCATTCTGTTGTAAACATAATCAGTTCTTTGGAAGAGGAAATTAGGGGCTTTCAGTTTAACAGCCTGCTTTGTGCCACCCCACCTCCCAGGCAAATTTTGTGTGATCTGGCCCTGGGGATGAGAATAATGGCACAGATCTCTGAGTTACCCACCTGATTTTGGAGCTTTGTTTTGTTGGAGAAAGCACCGTATATTGAGTTTTCCTTGGGACAATTCTAGGAACCAGTGCAATGGTGGTCAGCACCCCATTTTGCTCAATGAAGGCCACACCCAAAGTACAGCCACTGCTTAATGAGTTCCCATTTCTCCCAGACTTAAGAGATCCCTCCTGATCCCTGTGCCCTGAGTTAATGCCCTCATTTGAGTCTTGTGTGGACCCCGGGAAAAGATGTACATACTAACCCATTGGTGTGTGTAAGCCTTTTGTATGGAGGACATTTTGTTTAGATTCAGATAAGGGATATTTCAATTACATCACTTTTGATAGATTGCTTTAGTTTAGTTAGGGGACTCTGATTAGTTTTCAGGCACCAGGATGGACTGCAATCATTATGCTAAAGTCCTACATACATGGAACACAGAGAGAAAGACTACTGCCATGATTATCCAGCCATGTGGGAGAGGGCTCCACGATCTCCTACAGCTGTGGAGAGACACAGAAACCCTGAGAGGCTGAGGGAGAGAACAGAGGCTGGAGGCATGGAGGAGCTTGAAGCTGAAGGCATCCAGGCCAGAGGAGAAGGAAGAGTTGTGAGCAATTGTGTCTGATGGTCCTCTGCTGAACTCAGGGAGAAAAAGTGATTTTGAAGGAGAAGGAAGAGAGAGACAGGCAGGCCGAATATTTTGCCTTGGCAGGAACCCAACAGCAGCTGACCCTTGTTAAAGCAGCATTTTTGAGGATGCCTTGATTTGGACATTTTCATAGCCTCAGAACTGTAAGCTTTACCCCTAATAAATTCCAATAAAGCCAACCTATTTCTGGTATTTTGCATTGGCAACACTTGGCAAACTAAAACAGCTTGGGACAGAGGGAGGGAGAGTTGCCCTGTTCCCAATTGGCACTGTGATGTTGCTGTTGAGGGAATTCACTTGTAAACTGTGAGTGTCTAAAGACTAGGTGGGAATCAGTTCTGCTAAGACAGAGGGGGATGTGTTCTTGGTCAACAAGGTCTCCAAGACAGGGAGTCAGGCAGGAGAATCACATGGTTTGGGGACTAGTATAAAGTCACAGAAGCCCCAGGATGATGTACCTGCCTCAGGCAGGGGTTGGTCAGGTGGGTATGGGCAGATAAAAGCATGGGACCTCGGGACTGGTGCATCAGAGGGGTCAGGGCACAGAGAGGAGACTTCCTGCTCCTGCTCCTTTTGCCCTTCCCTGCTCCCTTGGTGTCCAGCAGTGACTCTCTGATGAGGCTCTTCTTACTCTACTCCTCCTGGGTCTCAGGCCCAGACTCAGGTCTCCTGCATCCAGTTCTACATTCACCTTCTGCAATCGTGGGGCAGCTAAATAAAGAGCAATGTGAAGATGAAACCTGTTGGTGTCAGGAAGGAAATGTCAAAATTCCCATTACATCATTGGCTACAGCAATAACGTCACCAGAATGAGACCATTGGGTGAGTGACCGTAATAACTAGTACAGGAATCCCAGAAAATCCTGGGACCTAGGGCTGATGAGAATAGAAGTGAGGTTGTGAGATAGTGCAGTTTGCAGAAAACCTCAGAGGGTGCAGATGCCAGATATTTCTCAGACAAATTAAATATTAAATTTTCAACACATTTTTAACAGTGTTGAAAATGATGGAGATTTTTCAATCCCAGAAGAGAACGGATGGTTTAGATAGGAAGAAGCTGATGAACAACTGAAGAAGCTGCAATGTAACACATGTTCACTGCAGTTCCCCCAAGCCAAAGAGGGAATGTCCTGTTTGGAAACCAAACTCTCAGAGTCCCAATGAAAACCATCATCATAGGTACTGGATATGAAAAGGAGGACAGGGGAAAGGAATGCTCAGCACTCACAGCCTCAGTTACTGATGTGAGTCACTCTAGCGGGTCTTCACTGGGTAGTAACCAGCAGGAAGTCTGTCTTCTTCTGTGTTCTAAAAGGTCTCTAACTGAACACTTTTAGAGAGATGTGTGGCCTTCAGATGTTCACGTACATGCTTCTTGAGCTCCGTGCTCACACTTGCTGATGGAGGCCTCTATCAGTCCAGGCAGCTGGGTGGGGGGTCGAGGG
>JAQZBX010030557.1:0-26747 GCA_029593785.1 Cabassous unicinctus | reverse complement strand
TCAGAATGGCCACTATTAAAAAGACAGAGAACTACAAGTGTTGGAGAGGATGTGGAGAGATAGGAACACTTCTTCACTGTTGGTGGGAATGCAAAATGGTACAACCACTATGGAGGACTGTTTGGCAGTTCCTAAAGAAGTTGAATATAGACTTGCCACGTGACCCTGCAATACCACTACTGGGTATATACCCAGAAGACCTGAGAGCAGTGACACGAACAGACATCTGCACACCGATGTTCACAGCAACATTATTCACCATTGCCAAAAGTTGGAAGCAACCCAGGTGTCCATCAACAGAAGAATGGATAAACAAACTGTGGTCTATTCACACGATGGAATATTATGCAGCTGTAAGAAGAAATGAAGTCGTGAAGCATATGGCAACATGGATGAATCTGGAGGACATTATGCTGAGTGAAGCAAGCCAGACACAAAAGGACAAATACTGTATGAATGCGTTACTATGAACTAAATATATTGTGTAACATATTGTTTGATCCACAAAAAAATTTACTTTTAGTTTTTAATTGTTTATATTTCCGATTATTAAATGTACAAATAAAGTTAAGAGAAAAAAAAAGAAAGTAAATATGACTAAAGAGATAAATTAAATTAAGAAGACAATGGGTGAGCATAAAGAACAATTTGAAAGCTTGCAAAGCAAAGTAACACAGCTTAAGGGAAATGAAAGACATGATGGACAAGATTAAAAATATATTAGAAGCACATAAGAGCAGATTTGAATTGCTTGAAGAACATTTGAACTGGAAAAGAAAAGAAACAGAAAAAGATAATGGGAAAATGGTACAGGGAATTGAATGACAAGAAATGCACAACCATACACATAATCAGTGTCCCAGAAAAAGAGAATGGAAAAGAAGCAGAAAAGAACACTTGGGGACATAGTGAATAAAAGCTTCTTAGTCCTTATGAAAGAAAAATTATCAATATCCAAGGACAATGCACTTAAACTGGAATAAATCTCAATATACATATCCTGAGACACCTAGTATTCATAATGACAAATATCAGAGATAAAGAGAAGATTTTGAAAGCAGGAAAAGAAAAGAAAAGCATCACTTCCAAGGGAACCTCAAGTAGATTAAGTGATGACCAAGCATAAGAAACATGGAGGTAAGAAGAAAGTGGTTAGATATATTTAAGGAATTGAAAGAGAAAAACTGTTGGCGAAGAAATCTGTATTCATCAAAACTGTAATTCAAAAATGATGGTCAGTTCAATGTATTCACAGAAAAATCGGATAATATGTTACCTAAAAGACCAGAATGACAAAAGGTACTAATGGGAGTGCTGCAGCCTGAAAGGAAAAACAAGGGCAAAAGACTTGGAGAAGAGTGTAGAAATGAAGATTATTAGGAAGGGTAAATGAAAGAGTAGAAAGATGGACAAAAGTAAGATATGACAAGAGATAGCCAAAGGACAAAATGGATGAACTAAGTAATGTCTTTACATTAATAATATTGAATGTTAATGGCTTCAACTCTCCAAGCAGAAGACATACACTGAGAGAATGGATAAAAAAATACAATGCATCTATATGTTGTCTACAAGAATCTCACCTCAGATCTATGGACACAAATAGATTAAAAGTGAAAATTTGGGAAAAGATATTCCTTGACAATTGTAACCAAAAAAAAAGCTAGACTAGTGATACTAATATTGGACAAAATAGATTTTAAATGTTCAATGGTTATACAGGGTGGAGAATGACATTATATATTAATTAAAGGGACAATTCACCAAGAAGAAGAAACTATACTAAACATTTAGGAACCCAAACTGAGTGGTCCAAGATTCATGAGACACACAGTGGCAAAACAGAAGGGAGAAATAGATGTCTCTACAATAATAGTTGGAGACTTCAATACACTACTCTCAGTACTGGACAGAACATCTGGACAGAAGATAAATAAAGAAATAGAGATAATGAAAAATATGGCAAATAAACTAAGGTCTGTCAGATATCTATAAAGCATTGCATCCCAAAACAGCAGAATATACATTTGTTACAAGCACTCATGGATCATTCTCCCAGATAGACCATATGTTGGGTCACAAGACAAGTCTCAGTAAATCAAAAAAGATTGAAATTATACAAAATACTTTTTCTGATCATAACAGAATGAAGCTGGAAAGCAATAATGGACAGGAAAAGGGAAAATTCATAAATATATGAGTTCAAAAAATACACTATTAAATAATCAGTGGGTCAAAGAAGAAATTGCAAGAAAATTCCACAAATATCTTGAAATATATGAAAATGAGGACATAACATGTCAAAACCTCTGGGACACAGCAAAGGCAGTGCTGAGAGGGAAATTTATAGCCCTCAATGCTTACATTAAAAAAGAAAGAGGTTTTCTCTTCCTAGAGGAGCACACATCAAAACTCAGTACATATTTCCATCCTTCCTTCCCATTTCTTAGAAAGCTCTGTTCTTTTCTTCCATTTCCCAATAAATTCTTTTTACTGGCCTAACTCAACTGGCATGTTCTCAAATTCTTTTATGCAACATAGCCATGAACCTAGAGGAATCCAACACTTCCCTGGCTTCAGTTGGCAAGCCATTGCCGGGAGACAGAAAGGCAATTGGTTCTTCCCCACCCCACCAGAGACTGGTGAGTTTTTTAAGGCCTGTCTGTGCACTCTTTTGGTTCTGCCATTTTAAAGGGGTTTCTGGATAGGTTTCTAGAGGACAAAAACTCAGTCTGCCAAGACTTCTGGCTCTCTCTTCAGAGGTAGAAGAGGCAAGACCCGATGCCATGTAGATCCAGGAAGTTCTGGTGGTGGGTGAAACCACTCTTGAGGGTTGATTGGGTATGTGGCCTAAGTGAAGCAGGAGTCTGCTGGGAGTTTATTGGCCCTCTCTGTGAGTTCCTTTTAATTAGAAGTGATTTTAGCCTGCTATTTTAAAGGGGTTCCTGGATAGGCTCCCACAGGACATAAAGTCAGTCTGCCCAGACTTCTGGCTCCCTGTTCAGAGGTAGAAGGAGTGAGCCTCCATGCCATGTAGATCTAAGGAAGTTCTGAGTGGCTGGTGAAAAATTACTTCTGACCTGCCTGGGCATGTGGCCTAAGTTGAGCAGGAGAATACCTGGCCCTTTATGTGAGTTCAGAATGGCTATCACTCATTGTATCATTTCCTTAGACCACTAGTTAATTCTTTTTAATTAGAAATGCCTTGAATCTTCCAACTACCACTCTCATCATTTTAGGTCTGTGAGATGCTTTAGAAACTGAAAATGTATTTGATAGCAAGGCATGAGACCCACCATTGGTAGCTCCCTGAAGCTACTTTCTGGCAAGTCACACAATAGTCTCTAGTTTTTTTAATGGGCTTTTAATGTTGGGGTTAAGTGCAGAACATGGACCCTGGGAGTCACCATGAGGTGAGTTTGCTCATGGCTAACTCCTAAGACCTCTAAAAAGCAGGCAAAAGAAAGATCCCTAGCCAGGTCCTTTCCTAGGGTGAGCCCAGATTGACTGTTCAGCCTGTAAACTAGATCAAGATTGCCCCAAGACCTTTAAGGCTCTGGGGATACCAAGAAACATAAAGCTCCCAAACCCCAGAATGTGGGGACAGTGAGCAGTGCTCCCCAGTTTTCAGGATGCTGGCTCAGTAAGCAATCCATTCAGTGAGGTATACTGGTGAGGTGTCAATCAGACTGATGGATGCATTTATCCTCCCCTAGGTAATGGGTTGCTATTCCAGGATCCCAATAGGCTCCCCATTGGTGTGCCTTCTCAGAAACTGAGATGATCGGAAAACTAATAGCCTAAAAAGGGGCTAATCTTTTGTGCTACACCATTTAGCTGCTGTATAGCTGAGAGTGGGTGCTGTATGGGACCCTGAATTCCAGTTAAGCCTGTGTAAGGGAGAAGGAGAGGACAGACAGATCTGAGGATCAGAGACCATAAGACCATGTCTTCTTTAAAGGATGAGGAAATGCACTAATAGTCAAAGGTTTCTGCCCATTTCTAGCTCCCTGCCTATTCCCTTGTAACACTCTAATTCTTCCAGTAAAAAAGCCTTTTCAGGGCTTTACCCCTTAGCAGGAGGTAACTAATGGGGTTATAGCCCCCAGAGCAGCCCCAATTCATTGTCTTGTAAGGAGAAGGGTTTTTCTGGACCACTTAGCTCCATACCTAGAAGCTGCCCAAAGATTTTCCTGGAGGAACTAAGCAGAATGGTCATATATGTGGTTTTGGCATGGACAGACACTGGAAGTATTTTATCTAGGTGATTCTAAAGTTAACTCTTTCCCTAAGCAAAGTAAGGGCAAATTCTCTCTTCTGTTCTAGCCTGTGCTTGCCTTAACTTTGTTAGTCTGCTCATGCCTAGGAACTCATAAATCAGATTTGGTGTTTGCCTGTTACAAATTAGATATTAGTGAAAGGTAACCTAAAAAATGAGTCTTTAAATGTCAATACTTTAATTGCATTTGGACTTGATGTATAATTCACAAGTAGATTTAGTTCAACTGTTGGGAAAGCAGAAAAACTTAGCAAAGCTGTTACTAATAAAATTGCTTTACTTGTTTAGTTAATAAATAAAAGTGCTCAAATTGTTTTAAAGTGGAAACTGTAACTAAGAGTTAAGATAACTATAGATTGCCTAAGTTTATGGTTACTCCAGGTCTAGCCACACCATTGCTTTAGCTCACTAGCCTCCAGTCACCCATAGATTTCAGCTATTGTGATGGAAATTATAAACTGAATTTGTCTTTGTTTATTTTTACTTCAGGTCTAGTCTAAACCCTTGCCTTTGCTTATGATTACTTCATAACAGTTTCTGACCCTTATGGCTCAGAGAAAATCAAACTTGGGACAACTCTGTGTCCTGTCCTTCCACTGGTATTAGTGACCCTGCTTTCTTTTGTGACTCGAGGTGTTTGTGGCCTGGTAGAATACTTGACCCTAAGGTTGGATATCCACTCCTCCAGTCTAGCAGCTGAGGACTGGGGAGAGGGCCTCCCACCTTGAGTGTTGATGCTCCTTAAAAGCAGCAAGTCATGAGAAAAACCAGTTTCCCTGAGGCTTCAATGACCTCAGTGAGAATATACTAGAATTAGTTTCTTTATCCAATGTCTGTTAAAGTCATAAAGGGAAATAAGAAAAACTCTGAAGCAAAAGAAAATGTTGTTAATTATATTTTAAAGTTTTGAGCATATTTTGGTTATAAGCCAATAACTAAAGAACTAAATTCTTGTGCGAAACTGCATGGGCACAGTGCAAATTACAGTAATTAGAAATAACCTTCAATAAATTCTTTAAAATGTTATTTTACAGTTAAACTATTTTGTAAAAGAATGATAGTTTTAAGTAACTTTAGTGAACTTTATTTTTGTAGCTTACACTCTATTTGTGTCTGTCAACTTGCTCAGTGTACATTTCTATACATCAGGATGGTAATATCAAATTAACAGAGAAATTTCTTAAAAGAGATCTATTCAAATTTTAAAATTAAAAATGCCTTTTTATATGTGAAAAAGTATTCCTGGAGCCCACATTAGGCTGAACAAGATGGAAAGGTCATATAGAAATCTAAATATAGAAACAATTGGGAAAGGGAAAAACATTTTCTTAAGCTCTTTGACCTACCCAATCCCCAAGGCCTTCTTTTTGCAAGAGCTCTGAAGGAGGGATTAGATGTGTTAGATTAAAACAATGTCTTCTAGGCTGTGGAATTAAGAATCAGTTTGACCTGTAATTCCCCAATTTAAGCCTACCAGCCTTAAAATAGGGGTGATTAATAATCCATTTACCAAATTTCTATAAGTCCTTGAAAGCTATGGAAATACTTTTTAAAACAAATTAAAAAATTATATTCTAAAACTTAGCAGTCAGTATACTTTCAAGATTATTCACACATTTAGAATTTTATTAAAGAAAAGAGGTTTTAGTCTCCTGTAAAGGGAGTAAAAAGAACATTCCTTGCATGAACTATAATGGTTTCAATTTTATTTAGCTTGAGTGTAATCTCCCTAGGTTTATAGGATACCAATTAAATAAATTAACATTATATGTATTAAATCTTTAAGATGATGAAAATTATACATTCCTGTTTAATGAAATTAAGTTAAAGAAGGAAATGTAGATCTGCCTTCTCTTAAATGGATAAAGTAAATTTCTTTGATTAGTAATTGTAATTTAATAAGCTTATTTAAAATTAAAGTAACTTCTACTTATAAGAAGTTTGTGAAAGCTTCTTCTAAACTGAAGTATTTAAATGGCTAATTCTTGGAAGCCATCATTAATTGAAAATTAAATTGATATTAATAATACAAAGTAACTTCATAACAGGAAAATTTGTAGAGGCCACCTCAATCTGCATATTAAAGTGGTGGTAAGGAAAGATAACCTTGACTCCACTGGGACTCCTCAGTTTACATAAAATAATGGAGAAAGTAGTTTTTCCTGTGCTGCTAAAGTAAAACAGAATAATTAATGTAGTCTTGGTAAAAATGCAAAAGTAAAAAGCAAAGTACTGAAATAGTTAAGTTCATTTGAAATGTTATACATTGCATTGAAGTATTTAGAAAGTGTTCAAAAATTAAGAGATAGACTTCAGTATCATCAAACTCTCTTATACATTTAAACAAGTCCTTCCATACACTGCATTTTGTCTCTCCATTTGAGTTATTGGCTACATCAGTCACTGTCCCCTAAAACAATAAAATTACCTATTACATCTCTGAACATACTCCTGAAGTAGATGGAGAGCATGACGCAGTTTCAGACTCCAGCAGCAGCCAATATTGGCTCAGTTTGGCCAGGTGTACAATGGACATTACCTCCATACTAGCTCTGTTTCAGAGAGCTGAAGGGTGCCATGCAGCAGGCTGGTGAAATATTGGAGCCTACCTTCCTAGCTTCTTTCTGAGGTCAATGGGGCTGCAGCATTCTGGCTGTATGAAGAGTATAACAAGTGGAACAATGATTATGACAGTGATGTAAGTAGACCTTAAACACAATTGGCATTATGGCCTGCTCCCAAGAAGAGAAAACATGTATGGTATTGCAAATCTGGAGCTTAGATCTATTAACTGCAGTTCAAAGAGAAACTTATGCATTGATGGACACATCAATTAGTATTAAATTCTGTATCTAATCTCTTCTATTCAAGATCATAAGCAGAGGGAAATTGAACATGATAAAAGTCCTGGTATATTTAATTCATTTTCTAAGTAATTAATGAAATTGCCTATGAAACAGAAGACTTGCTCTCTTAAGTACTGTCTTTATTTTGCTTGCCATATGCCTGTCTTATTATTGCCTATAATGTCTTTGTGAGTGTATGACTAGGGCAGTGGCTCTCTTCTTACCTTTCTCAGCTGTTCTAAAAATAATCACTGCTGTGGGAATTGGGGTTGGCAATTTGTACTCACACTCAGCAGGTCTACCTCAATCTCTCCCTAGAAGTAACCAACAACATAAAAGAACTCAAGGAAGAATGCTGTTTCCCAATAACTTTAGGAGGATGCAGTCTCTGAAACATTCTGGCTGTATGAAGAATACATAGAAGGCACATGGCCCTTCTTACTTTTGTGAACCTGTATGTCATGGTTTGTACCCTTTTTGGGCCTGCTTATCACCATCCTTATAATCCTTTTTGTGGGACAATGTATCCTCAATATTCTAATTAGTTTTATTTCTTACAGAATCAATGCCTTATTAGTCATGTAGGGATTTCATCTTCTTCCAAACATGTTGATAGACCTGTCTTCCCTCAACCTCAGCAGAAGAGCCAGAGAAGTTTATTCCCTGTCAGGTAGGGACTACTGCTCTAACCAGCAGGAAGTAATTACAGAATAATGACAATTACCCCTCAGCACCCCTTTAAGAATAAACACATGAACTCTCTTGGGGGAGGGGAATTGAGGCAGGTTAATATAGTGAAATGAGGAGAAGATGCATCGCAACAGGGACAACAGGCAATGTGGCCAACAGACAACATTCCCACAAGACTCCACCTAGATATTGACCTTAAACTTAAGATACCAGTTTCTCTTTTTGGACCTTCCCTTGGCTCCAGATATTCCAAACCATCCTCACCATTGACCCCCACCATTGGTGGGGTTGCCAATGACAATGGGGCCACTCCCCTTGTTATTAGCAAGGGGAGGGATAATCAATAGTTTAATAAGGATAATCACACAAATGAGGATTGCTTTGTCCTGCCTACAGGAGCCCGCACGAGATCTTCATGCATGTTTCCATCTCTGTTCTAGAACAGAGAGAGCAAGCTCTGTTCTTTCCCTCATTTCTCAATAATTTTTTTTCTAATGACCTAAAAGAAAGATGAAATAGAGGAGTGGATGTACCTCAAGTGCTTGAGCACCTGCTTCCCATGTACTATGTTCTGGGTTTGATCCCTGGTACCTCCTAAAAACAGAACAAACAAATGAAAACACAACTGTCATTGGGGAGTGGAAATAGCTCAGTGGTTGAATGCCTGCTTCCAATGAACAAGTTTCTGGGTTTAATCCCCAGAACCTCCTAAAAAAAGAAAGAGCTAAAACTAAAGATCTAACTGCACCCCTGGAAGAAATAGAAAAAGAACAGAAAACTATTCACAAGTCAAACCAATTCAAAGGAATGAAATAATAAAGATAAGGGCAGAAATAAATGAAACAGAAAACATAAAATTATAGAGAATATCAATCAAATCAAAAGTTGGTTCTTTAAGAAGATCAACAAAATCAACAAACCCTTAGATGACAAAAATGCAAGAATATGCAAATAAATAAAAGCACAGATGTCAAGAGGACATTACAACTGGCACCTCAAGTAATATAGGTCATGAGAGGATAGTATGAAAAATAGTAATCCAAAAAGCTAGATAATGTAGATGAGGTAGACAAATTCCTTCAATGACACTAGAGGAAATAGAAGACATTAACACCCAATCACAAGTAAAGAGATTGAAGCAGTTATCAAAATATTGCCACAGATGAATAGCCATGGACCACATGGCTTCAGAGGTGTATTCTACCATTCAGTCAAAGCCAATCTAATACCAATACTGCTTAAGCTATTTCAAAAAAATTAAGCAGTAAAGAATGTTGTGAAACTGATATTTCTTTGCAATATCAGTGGAGACCCAGACAATAATCAAGAAAATATTAAACTTCCATCCTGAGGAGTCCTGCTATATTCTAAATTAGAAGGACAATTCCTCCAGAAAAGAGGCAGAGCCTAATAAAGAAAAACAGACCAATATGTCAAATTGTCAATATTATTGCAAGTAACTATGATTCTTGTTCTTCATTAAGTGAAACTTAGTGGTTAACATAGATTCTGATGAGACAGGTAGGGAAGAATAAAATAGAAGGTACATAGGACTTTTTTTAGAGCATTAGAATTGTTCTGCATAATCTTCCACTAACGGTTATAGGACATTTTGAATTTCATCAAAACCTATAAAAGTGTACAGTCCAAAATGTAAATGTAGGATAAATAGAAGGAATGCCCTTTCCTTGAACTACCTGAAGAAGGCCTGGGAGGGGAAGGGCCATATTGACCAAGGATCCATTCCCCCTCAGTAGGATAGAGACTGGCACCAAGAACACAGTCTGCTAAAAAAGTGTTAATTGTTCAAACCCTTGATTTACTGTTCTGGGAAACCCCATAGGAAAGCACTCACTGTTAATCATACCATAAGGTATGAATTAGCCAATTCACCTCTTTGTCCTGTGCTGCCTTATATAAGCTTTGTTTCCCCACTGTATGGGTTTGGTTGCTGCCCAATGACCATCATCAGGACATGTGAATAAATAAAGTGTCATGGTGGCTGCTGGCCTTATGACTTCTGTGTGGATTCTTTGGTATGTCAAAGGTATTTGTTTAGCCTTTCTAGGCTCAACACTCCTGCATTACAATTTGTATAGTTGGCAGGATGTTCTCAAGAATCCCACCAGGGATAAGGTGGTTGAAAGCATGCCAGCCATTCCAGATACTGTAGGGGAGACCCTTCAGTACATGAGGCATCTGCTGCAGGTGGGATCCTGGGGCAGTGATGTACTTTTATGTGGTACAAACTTGCCCAGCTGAGAGATGATTAAGGACCATGAGGGAGTTGGGGGATGCCACATACACTCCCACTGGATTAGTGCAGTTAGAGAAAAGAGTAAAGGGAAATTTTATTAAGAAAAAGCAATGCAGTGGCTGCAGTCATTGCATGGCCCTTCCTCCTTACCTTGCATGATAGTACTAACAAGCTGTTAGCCAAAGCAAAGGCAAGGTGAGTGGAGGAAAACTTAAGAGTTGGAGCAGGATCTCTGACTGATGCAGGTGGATCAAAGGGAGAATTTAGCTAAGAAATCAAAGGAAGCACAAGAACAGGTACACACAAAGGCCTGTCAATATGCATGGTTAAAGGAAAGAAGAATTACAACTATAAAGGAATTTGCAGACTTCCACCTCTGCCTTAGTGACTGGTCTCTCTGAGCAACTAAAGCTGGAGATAGTGACTCAGATGTAGAAACTTTAGAAGTATCTTTAAATCATGTTAAACTGCTTGTGCAAAGGAAGGCTAAAGCACAGATACAACTTCCCACACAAGCAGAAATGCTAAATAAGGCACTTGTCAGTGAAATCATGCTTGCAATAAAGCATTCTGGTAAAGAGTTAACTAAGATAAAGAAAACACTCCAACAGCAACACTGCAACCCCCCTCCAGCCTGAATGATGTGGCTGAGGGCTACTGGGGGCTGATAGAATAAAAATGCTGGAAGAGTAGAAAAATGTAGCAATATTAATATTCTCTGTTTTGTTTCCATGCTAATTCTAATTGGGCCTGTATAGACAATTTGAAAAAAGCAGTGCTGTTAAAGTTTAGTAATTTTGAACTGGACAAGTTTATGAAAGTAAGAGAATAGAACAATGCTAGCAGCTTTTATAAACCTGCAATTCAAAATATAGTATAAACCTGAAAGCTCATAATACTTGTGTAAAGTGTAGAAGTGTTTGAAATGGATCTTACTTTGACAATGTTTTAAGCTTTAGGCACATTTTATTTTAACCAGAATTTTTATCAAGGTATTAACAAGGAACTTTCAGTTTTGAATCAACAGCTTACTCCTGAACTTCAAGCCTAAGTGTACTCCTAAAGAGTGGTAATTCAAAATACATGTGTTAAATGTCTGTCTAAAATGCTAAAGTAGATCTTAACTGCATTTGTATTGCTCAAGTATCCTTAACTGCTTACTGATTACTAATAAAAATGTTTCCAAAAGTGAGCTTGTATATTATGGGCAGCACAGATTTCAGAAGAAATCTTAAAAGCAGTAAAATCAGAGATGTTAAATGATGGAGGGCTTAGAGACAGCCATACCAAGGGAGTAAGAATAATAGGTAAAATTAATAAGCTTTGTTTCTGTTAGTGTGTCATAACTCTTTCTGAGTTTGTTCAGTGTACATTTTGATAACTTTGTATGGTAATATTGAATTGATAAATGAAAATTATTAAAAGAGCTCTATTCAAATGTCCAAAAAATTAAATAAGTGCTTATATTAATAAATAAGTATAGATGCTAATAAGATAAAGTAGGATTATATGTGTTAAATCTTTAAAATGAGGAAAATTGTAAGTTTTGACTAATGAAGTTACTACAAACCTCTTCATAAAAAATAATTTTTGCATAAATTGGAATGGTTTATTTTTCTTCACAGAATGGAATGAGGAATGTGAGACTTGAATGGATATCAAAAGAAGTGAAAGTTTTGTGGAAGTGCTAAAACTAAAATTTGATAAGTTTAAGGAACTGTTTTGTCCTAAGAAAAAATGGCTGGTTTTCATAAAAGCAGAATGGAAGTATGTGGGACAAAACTTGTAGAAAGTATTGTAGGAAGTAGCATTAAGTAAAGGAATGTGTTTTGTGAGGGTGAAATTTATCTTAAGATGAAATAACTATTGCTTATGTGGTTATAAATAGTTATAAGGAGTTTTAAAAGCATTGTTTAAACTGAAATGTTTAAATGGTCAATTTCAGGAAATCATTATCAAACAGAAACTGAATTGATGCTAATAACAAAAGGTAACTTCATAACAGGAAAACCTGTCAGAGGTCACCTCTAGCTGCATATTAAAGTGGTGTTAGGGAGAAGATAATCTTGATTCCACTGGGAATCTTAGGTTTTCATAAAATAATGGAGAAAGTAGATTTTCCTATACTCTTAAAATGAAATAGCTGTTAATTAATGTAATCATGGTAAAGATGTAAAAGGGAAAAATAAACTAATGAAATAGTTAAGTTCATTTGATAAATTTTAAGTTCAATGAAAAACGTTTAAATAAAAGGGATTCTTTAACTCTCTATTAATCAAAGTTGTATGAGTAGAAAGTTCATATGAACACTTAAAGGGTATAAAATTCCTGGAAATTTAACAATGTTTCAGCATAATATTAGAAAAAAGTATAATGTTGCTAATCATTGTTTTAACTTTTTTTAAAAATTGTGTGTCACAGAAACAACTTTTCTGCCTGGAAATCAAGAGGCAGATGCTTTGGCTCATATTTATCTGATTTGTCTCGCTTCCACTAAAGCAGCAGTTCTGTGGCTGCAGAAAGAGAGTGGCCATTGGGGACAGCCAGGGGTGGTGCGAAACAGTAGATTATCATAAATTAAAATAACAACACTGCTGTATGCAGCAGTCACAAATATTGCTTGTTTGTTGCAAAAAATTAATACCCAGTTATATCACTATCACATTGTTTTAGAACATGCTAAGTGTTTCTTTAGTATCTCCTTAGGCAAGTCAAGCAAGCCTGCATTTACCTTTGTATAAGAAGGCCAATGGTGGATTTTGCAGTGCTTCCCTAAGGCTATGTGCATATCCCAACCACCTGTCCTGGCCTGATGGCAAAGAATCTGACTGCATGGAAAAAAAAAACTTGTGGCTATAACTCTATTTCATTATATTGATGATATGTTACCCAGTAATTCTTTTTCAGAATTAAAAGGAGCATCAGATATAATGGTAACTTAAGTGCCTGGAAAGGCAAACAACTGGGACAAGTTGCAAGGTCCTTGCTGTTCTGTCAAACTCTTAAGTGTTGTTAAAATATAATGTTTTCCACACCACAAACTCCAAAAGAATTAATGGCCTTTCTGGGGTTGTTGGAATATTGAAGACCCTTTATCTCTCACTTAGCTCAGATATTAAATCCATTGTATGGGTTAATTAGGAAAGGTTGTGCACGGAATGAGAAACTTCCCCTGCAGGCTCTTTTTTTAAAAAGGGTAAAGAGGGCAATAACAGGCTCAATCAGTAAGGGGATGGCCCTTGACTTCCCCTGTGAATTGAATGTGGTCAGCATGAATATTGGCTTTGGGTGGGGTTTGTGACAGAGACAACATTCTAAACAAATACCCCCTGGTGTTTTTTTAAAGATTTTTAAAATTTATTTATGGCCCCCCCTTGCTGCTTGTGCTCATTGTGTCCATTTGCTTTGTGTTTTTTCCTGTGTCTGCTTGTCAACCTTTGTTGCATCATCTTGCTGTGCCAGCTCACCACACCACGTTGGCCATCAGCTCCCCATGCCATGTGGGCTGGCTTGCCTTCACCAGGAGGCCCTGGGGATTAACCCTAGGGCCTCCCATATGGTAAATGGGAACCCAAACAATTGAGCCACAGCTGCTTCCCACCCCTTGGGTTTAAATCACAATTGTGGGAAGGGGTCAAAGTATAATATTGCCCCCTAGAAAAGCAACTGTGTGCAGCATACCAAGCCCTGTTGCAAGTCAAGGGATTAAACCAATAGTGTCCAGTCACTCTGAAGACTGCCATCTCTACCCAGGGGTGGACTGAAAATACTAAAAATGAGACAGAAAAAATGGACTGTCATGGGCTGCCCTCTGTGGGGGAGAGATATTTGGAAGGACATCTGCAATGCCTACCAGCAGCAGAAGGTAACTGTCTATCATGTCCCTGTCAACTCCTCTAACACCCCTCTCAGGACTGTTGAGGCAGATGCCCTCACAAAGATACAGAGCCATATCATTTAGACCCAAGAAGCAGCAGAGTGGCTCCACAGGAAAATGGACATCATGGCTACTGAACCCTGTGACAGCACTTCCAGTTGCCTGTTACTCACCAACAGCTCATGAACATCACCCATAAGTGTCCATTTCCTCACTCCAATGACTATGACATTAGTCCCCTCCTGCTCTCAGAAGGTTCAAGGTATGCTTTCACTTCTGCAGACCCTGCATTGGGACCCTTGTAACCAGCCAGCTACTATTTGCTACCTAGAAAATATAAGTGCCCTATATGGGATGCCAGCCCAAATTGACAGTGACCAAGAAACTATGTTTACAAGTCACCTCAAGCAGTTTTAGACTATGGACCTGGATATTGTTATGACTTTTTATTTTTAAAAAATGAATGGCCTTTTAATGAAACAGATAAAAGATGATAAGGGATCCATACAAAAATGGATGTTTAATTTCAGCACTGGGGCCTGTGGCTGCAGTTCCAGTTAAGATGCTAACAGTAGGACCAATGCAGACACTAAGGTTAGGAGTTAAAGTGCCAGCTGCCCAAAAGGGGAAGTAATAATAATTTGTTATTGCCTATGCCTCAAATTAAAAAAAAAAAAAAAAACTGGGGAAAAATGATGTCATTTTCACCATACTACTGGCCTATGAAGCCTCACTGCTAGGGAATCTTAAATGCATGGGGAATAAAAGTCATGCAAAACATTGTTATAAAAACACAATTTATAATTTGAGGAATTCTATTCTTGCTGAAACTGTGTGTTAAAATGAACTCTTCTTGTGCCCAAATTGATTTTTAATGTCACTAAAGGAACTCAAAAAATTTGGAAAGAGAAAATGTATTGTATTAGAAACCACCTCATAAAGCCCCCCTACCTGGTACTTTGTTGTCTATTAATGAAAGTGTTGCTTGTATACTGTTAAGCCAGCATAATGTATCCCTGTCTGTATGAAACAACAAAAGGAAATCTGTAATATGGACTCATTAGTCTCTTAGCAATCTGGGGTGGAATTTTAATCTCTTGCTATCCACTTTAATGCTGTTGTGGTATATGGCTTCAGTGCTCAATTCTCTTACTGCTCAGCTATCACTGAAGACTGGTGGGCAGATTGTATGGTAGAAAGAGCATTGGGGTGGAGCATAGTGTAAATTAAAGGAATGCCCCTTCCTTGAACTGCTTGCAGACGGGCTAGGAGGGGAAAGGCCATATTGTCAATGGCCCATTCAACCTCAGCAGGGGAGAAACTGGCAACAAGAGTGCAATCAGTCTGCTACAAAAGACTGTTGATTGCTAGAACCCTTGATTTACTGTTCTGGGAACCCCCCATAGGTAAGCACTCACTGTTAATCATTCTAAAGGCTAAATACTAGGAAGCACCACTCTTTGTGCTGCCTGCCCTATGTAAGCTTTGTTTCTCCACTATACAGGTGCAGTCATTGCCCAATGGTTGCCATCAGGACATGTGAGTAAATAAAATAGCATGGCAGCTGCTGGTCTTATGGCTTCCATGTGGATTCTTTGGAATATCAAAAGTATTTGTTCAGCCTTCCCAGGCTTGACTCTCCTGCATTACAATAAATCATAATGTAAGCCATGGGCCTTTGTTAGCAGCAAAATTTAAAATTTGTACATCAATATTAACAAATATACTATCCATGTTTAAAATATTATTAACAGGGGTGTATTAGTCAGCCAAAGGGGTGCTAATGTGAAATACCAAAAATGGGTTGGTCTTTATAAAGAGTATTTATTTGGGGTAGAAGTCCACAGATACCAGGCCATAAAGCATTAAGCTTCTTCTCTCACCACAGTCCATTGCCACATGTTAGAGCAAGACAGCTGCCGGCATTTGCCAGGGTTCAGGCTTCTGGAGTTCTTCTCTTCCTGGGGCTGCGTTTCTCTCCAGGCTTAGCTCCTGTTTCCTCCACAAGGTCGGCTCTAGACAATCAGACGAACAGCTTGCTTCTCTTCTCCTGGGGCCTTCTTTCCAACATCAAAACTGCTTCTCAAAAGACTGCTTCTCCTCTGTTCTTTGCCTTGCCTTTTACATTCAATTCCCCACCCACCAGGGGGTGGGGCTCAACACCTTACTGACTGACATGGCCCAGTCAACGCCCTAATCATAATTCAATCATGCCCAGATTAACAGATCAGATTACAGTCATGATCCAATTATATTTTTGGAATTCATAATTACATCAAATTCCCCAATGGTTACAAGGGGAGAGGAGGAAATGGGAATATTGTTGGTTATGAGGGAACCCCCTATATAATCTATGTGACTTTTCTGTAACCTAAAACTTCTTTTAAGATAAAAATGGAAAAAGTAAGACACTGAGGGAATATATGGAAGAAAATATCACTGTACATACAAGACAACAGCTCTTTCAGCGATGAAAGACACAAGGTATAAAAATTTTATTATTTCAAATTATTTTAAAATTTGTTGTATTTTATTTTTTTAAAGCTATCATTATTTAATTTGCTTATTAAATAATAATCAAAGGGTAAATTGAAGGAATTCCCCTTTTATTATTTGATTATTTTGTTGGTTTCATTTTTAGAGTCTTTGGATCACAGAAAGGTCACAACCAGGGCAGGGAGGATCATTAGAATGAGCTGTTGGTGAAGGTATGCATGTGTAGGGGCTCAGCTGAGGCATGCCTCTAAGGCATATGAAAATGTTGAAGAGTTCATGGGACATTGACACAGTTGGTGGAGGTCCACACAATAACTTAAAGAATATTGAATTCCCATCCTGGGGAGCTATTCTACATTCTCCAATAGGACAGTAAGAAACCCCTGAGTACAAGGGCAATGCCTAGTGAAGGAAGACAGACCATTATGCCAGGCCCTTGATATTGATGATTGTACTTATAAACCTTTTCTTGTGAAATTGAAACTTAGCCTAGTGTTATATATTGCCTGAGTAACCTCCTGAAAGCCTTCTTGCTGCTCAAATACTGTTTCTCTCTAAGCCAAACTCAGCATATAAATGCACCTCCTTACCCCAGTGAAGGACATGACTCCAGGGATGAGCCTCCCTGGCATTGAGGGATTATTACCAAGCAATAACTAGCAATGCATCTGGAAAAAGACCTTGATGATAAGGGTGAAATGGTAAATACAAATGAGTTTTTATGACTAAAAGATTTCAAAGTGATTTGGAGGCATTCCAGAGGTTATGATCATGCATATCTCAGCAGAATCTCATTAACTGCTGCAGTAAATGGTTCTTCAAATAGTGGTGTTCCTGAGAGATCTAGAGACATACTGACACTACAAGCAGGGCATACAGCTCAGAAATCTGGAAACCTTTCATTGAGCATTTCTTTTGAATTTATGCTCCCCAGGGTAACAGAGTTAGACTAATTTATAGTTTCCCTACATATGGCTCTTCTGCTCCTTCTTTTGAACCTATAATTGGCAACATACTTGATAAATATATGGTCAAGAAACTTAAATCTTTGGTCTGAACATGTACAGTTTGATCCCCGAATCTCAGCACAGTTACAACACCTACACTCAAGTTCACTGGACTCACTCAGGGGAACTAACAAAGTGATGATGATGAGCAACACCCATCCCAAGAAACAGAAAGAGTCTGGAACTACAAGTGAGATAGTTCCATCCATCTGTCAATGGGATCTAAGGCCTTTCTCAATTAGAGGCAGAGTAGACATCACCTTCCCAAAATTTTCAAGATAGGGGAATGAACAATTGACTAAAGTAGACTAATTTACAATAGACTTATTGTTATTCTAGCAATGGAAGAACTCTTATCATTGATGTGGAAGTAGTGTCCACTGAGGTTAAGGAGGAAGAGAGAAGAAGAATAGTTGTAATACAGGGTATTTTTGGGACACTGGAATTGTCCTACATGACACTGCAATAATGGATACAAGCTGTTATATATTTTGTCATAACCTACAAAATTGTGTGGGACAGAGTGTAAAATATAATGTAAACTAGTCCATGGTTGGGAGCAATGCTTCAATATGTGCTCATAAAATGTAGCAAATGTACCAATTAATGAAAGATGTTACTGTGGGAAAGTTTGGGAGTGGGAGGGAGTGGGGCATATGAATATCCCCTATATCATGTAGCATTTATGTAATCTAAAGTTCTTTAAAAATCATAAAAAAACAAAAACTGATTTTTGACATGGTTGGCAAGCCCTCCCAGCTGGACCAGAACAATCAGCTCAACAAATGATGCTGGGAGAACTGGATAGCCATATCCAAATTTAGAGGACCCCTATCTCACACCTTATACAACTGCATACTTTAATGAAAGAAATGTATTGTCATACATATCTATCAGTATAGGTTTATATATATCACAAGGTTTCCCTAGGAATATTTCCAAAATTATATTCAGAATTTTAAAACCCACTAAAATTAGGAAACTAATGAAAAGTGAAATCCCTCATTTCCATTCAGATATAAAATCAAATTCTTAGTAAGAAAACAATAAACATTCTTAATGTTTTAAATTAAGTATTTAAATTTAATTTTTCCCTGCAAAAACAAATTTCTAAAACCAACTTCTCATTTTATCCAAGGAGATAGTAATTATAAAATGTCCTAGAGAGTACTATGTAGTCTCTTCACTAACACTGCCTTCCTACATGCTCCATATCACTAACCTGTTTCATTTTTGTTGCAACATTGTCAATCAGAAATGTTGATTTTTTTCATCTTCATTGTTTTTTAAATCTTATTGATACATATTAATTAAGGATGAATCCATCCAAAGTGTACAATCAATGGTATTTGGTATAATCCACAGTTTTGCATTCATCAATTCAATCAGGTTTAGGGCATTTTCATTTTTACAGAAAAAAATAAAAAACAACCAACCAAAATAATCTCATAGCCTCTGAATCTCTCTATGCTTCCCCATGTGTATATACTTGGTTTTCTGTTTCCTTCTCTCTAGCATACTTGTCATTATATTTTGTAAAACAGCCATATATATGCAATATCATCCATATTTGTATTTTACATGTGGTTTCACTATGTTGTAGGGAACCATGTTACATATTTTAGCCTTCCTTCTAGTAATATACATGCCCCTAGATTTTATCTTTTGGCCACTCTCACACCCATATAATAGTTCTGCTAGTCACAAAAACTAAGAAATGCTCTCACCATTGCCATTCACTTCCAAAGATTAAGAAAAAACATTTTAACCACTTCTGCACAGATTAACCATCAGCTTTCCATTCTCTACCCTCATTCTATTTTCTGATGACCTATATTCTAATTATTAATTCCACGAGTTTACATAATATATTTAGTTCATAATAGCACAATCATCCAGTATTTGTCCTTTTGTGTCTGGCTTCTTTTGGTCAATATAATGTCCTCCAGGTTCATCCATGTGGTCATGTGCTTCATGATTTCATTTTTCCTACAGCTGCATAACATTCCATCATGTGTTTACATCACAATTTGGGTATCCATTGATCTGTTAATGCACATCTGGGGTGTTTCAAACTTTTGGCAATTGTGAATAACACCATTATTAAATTGGTGTGCAGATGTCTGCTTGCGATACTGCACTCAGTTTTCCTGGGTATATACCAAGTAACAGTACTGCTAGGTTACAAGGCAAGTCTATATTCAACATCCTTAGGAAGTGCCAAACACTTCTCCACAGAATCTGTACCATTCTACATTCCCAAAACAATGAATAAATGTTCCTGTCTCTCCACATCCTCTCCAATATTTACAGTTTTCTGAATTTTTAATAGGGGCCAGTATAATAGGAGTGAAATGATATTTCATTGTAGATTTGATTTGCATTTCCCTAATCACTAATGATATTGAACATTTTTCTCAGGTGTTCTTTGCCATATGTATTTCTTCTTTGGAAAATTGTCTTTTCAAATCATTTGTCTGCTTTTTAATTGGGTAAGTTTGTCTTTTTATTGTTGAATTGTACGATCTCTTTATATATCATGGATATTAAGCCCTTATCAGATATACCATTGAGTGGCTAACTTTTCACCCTGTTGGCAAAGTCTTTTGAGGTGCAACAGTGTTTAATTTTGAGGAGGTCCCATTTATCTACTTTTTTTTCTTTTGTTGCTTGTGATTTTGGTGTAAGCTTTAAGAAACTACCACTTACCACAATATCTTGAAGATGTTTTCATATATTTTCTTCTAGGAGTTTTATGATTGTTGATTTTATATTTAGGTCCTTGATCCACTTAGAGAAAATTATTTTTGAATGTGGGAGATACGGGTCCTTATTCTTTCTTCTGGATAGTGCTATTGAGTTCTCTCAGCAAAAATTGTTGAAGAGAGAGTTCTAGCCCAGCTGGTTGGGCTTAACATCCTTGTCAAAAATAACTTGACTGTAGATGTGAGGGTGTATTTCTGAATTCTCAATTTGGTTCCATTGGTCAATCTGTCTGTCTTTATTACAGTACCACACTACTATTATCCCTTAGCTGATTAATATGCTTTAAATTCAGGAAGTAAGAGTTCTCCAAGCTCATTCTTCCTTTATAAAAACATCTTTGACTATTCAGGGACTCCCTCAAATAAATTTGGTAATTGTCTTTTCAGTTTGTGCAAAAATAGCTGTTAAGAATTTTATTGAGATTGTGTTGAATCTATAAGTCACTTTAGGTAGAACCGACTTCTTAATGATATTTATTCTTCTAATCCATGAACCTAAAATGTCCTTCCATTCATTTAAGTCTTCTTTTATTTCTTTTAGCAATGTTGTATAATTTTCTGAATACAGGTCCTATATCTGCTTGGTTAATTTTATTCCTAAACATTTGATTGCTTTAGTTACTGTTATAATAGAATTCTTTTCTGATTTCCTCCTCAGAGTGTACATCAGTAGTGTATAGAAATTCTATTGATTTTTGCATAATAATCTTGTATCACAACACTTTGCTCAATTAACCTATTAATTCTAGTAGCTTTGTTGTGGAATTTCCAGGATTTTCCAGATATAGGACATATCATCAGCAAAGAGTGCATGTTTTATTTTTTCCTTTCCTATCTGGGTGATTTTATTTCTTTATCTAGCCTTATTGATCTAGCTAGAACTTCTAGCACAATATTCAATAGCAATGGTGACAGTGGTCATCCTAGCCTTATTCCTGATCTCAGTGGGAAAGCTTACAGAATTTTGACATTGAGTAAAAAGCTATATGTGGGTTTTTCCTTTATTTATTTTAACATATTGATTATGCTTCCTTCTATTCCAATCTTTTGAAGTATTTTTAACAAGAAATGAGGTGGTGTTTTGTCAAATGCCTTTTCTGCAGCAATCAGAGGATCATGTGATTTTTCATCTTCAATTTATCTATGTGGTTTATTATACTAACTCATTTTCTTGTAATGAACCACCCTTGCATACCCGGGATAAAACCCACTTGATTGTGGTGTATAATTCTTTAATGTGCTTTTGGGTTTTGTTTTCAAGTATTTTTTTGAAGATTTTTAAATCTATATTCATTAGAGATATTGGTCTGTAATTTTCTTTTTTGTAGTATGTTTACCTGGTTTTTGTATTTGCTTCAGAGAATGTGTTTGGTACCTTTCTTTCCTGTTCAATTTTCTGGAAGAGTTTGAGCAAGATTGGTATTAGAATGTCTTTGAATGAATAGTAGAATTCACCTGTGAAGCCATCTGGTCCTGGGATTTTCATGTTCGGGAGGATTTTTTGAGGTACTGGGGCCAGTGATTGAACCTGTGGTATTATATTTGGGAAACTGATGCTCAACTACTTGAACCACATATGCTCCTCTTTGGGAGGTTTTTGATGACTGTTTCAATCTCTTCACTTGTGATTGGTTTGTTGAGGTCTTCCTTTTCTTCTAAGGTCAGTGTAGGTGGTTCATGTGTTTCTAGGAACTTGTCCATCTCATCTACATTTTTTAGTTCTTTGGCATACAGTTTATCATAGTATACTCTCATGATCTCTCTTATCTGTACAGGGTCCATGGTCATGCCCCCATCATCTCTGATTTTATTTATTTGCATCTTCTCTATTATTAATTAGCTACAGTGGAAAAACAGCTAGGTACTGGCAAAAACATGGATAGATTGAGCAATGGAACCATTTCAAGGACACTGAAAGACACCCTCACATCTATAGTCAAGTGATTTTTTTAACAAGGTTGTCAAGGCCTCAAAGCTGAGCCAAAACAGCCTATTCAACAAATTTGCTGGGAGAACTGGATATTCATCTCCAAAAGAAAGAAACATGAGCCCTGTCTCACACTATATACAAAATTAGCTCAAAATGGAGAGATAGGGCAACAATGGCTGAGTAATGTGTTTGAACACACAGCTCATCCTACAGGGCAGTTAGCAATCTAAAGAGAGCTATCTAAAGCATATGTTTTGGGGAGTCAGGAGACCACAAGAGCATCCTGACATATCCTTTAAAGAATGGAAGGAGGAGAATGCCCATCTGCATTGAAGATTAGTGGTTAGAGCACTCCATATTGTGGAGGTCAGTGTCCACTGATGGCATGATTCACCCCAGGAGTTAATCTGTGCCTGGAGTTGGTAGCTCCATTTCCCAAAATAGGGAGAGGAAGAGATGGTTGGGCACCAACTTTAGCTACAGCTTAATAAATTTGGCTGGCTATTTGAAACTGTCCAAGTTAAAAAAAGCCTGGTAGCCACCATTTTAACTCTATCCCTGGCATGAGGGGATGTGGGGCTATTTAAAATCATAGAGATGGTAGAGGCCAGCTTCTTTACACACAGACCAAATTGCAGCCCTAGCTAACATAGGCTCCATCCCCAAGTCTGGCAGGAAAGAATCTGGGTGAACCTGCACCAGCCTCTCCAAGCAACTGCAGGTTGCAGGTACTTTCAGCTGACACATCCTGGACAGTCAGACATCTGGGGCTCCATCACCAACCCCAATATGATAGGAGGGGAGCTGTGTTTCCTCAGCCTTCTGGGCAACTCTAGGCCCACAAACTGGTCTGTTGAGCACCTGGGACTCCACCACCACATCACATAAGATAGGAGGGGGCTGGTGTTTCTTCAACCTCACAGGGCAACTGCAGCTACTTTTGGCCTGAATGATCTCAACTGTTGGGTGCCTGGGGCTCACCCTTTATTGGACAAGAGGGAGTGGTATTTCCCCAGCCTCTCTAGGTAACTGCAGATTCTTTCAGCCAGAAGAAACCAAATAATCAGACACCTGTGACACCATCCCTGCCCCCAAGTAGGATAGAAGGGGAGCTGTGTTTCCTCAAATGTTCTGGGCAACAGCAGGCAATTTTGGATACACATACTATAATGTTGGGTGCCTGTGAATCCATCCCAACCCTCCAATAGAATAGGAGGGGACTGTTGTTTACTCAGTCTTTATGAGCATGGAAGGGTCTTTTTGCCTGCATAAACTGAACTGTTTGATGCTTGTGGATATACCACCACCCACAATAGGATAGGAGGGGTCTGTTGTTTCCTAAGCCTCTCCAAGCAATGACAGGCAGTTTTGCCTAAAGGGACTGAACTGTTGGATGCTTCTGGATCCATTCCACCCCTCAATAGGATAAGAGGGGACTGGTGTTTCCTTAGCTTCTCCAGACAATAGCAGGTACCTTTGGCTGATATGGACTGAACTGTTGCATGCCTGTAGTTCCATCTCCACACCCTAAATGACAGAAGGGACAGTACTCCCTCAGCCTCTCAGGGCAATAGCCCAAACCATTTAGATTTTGGGTCATGCTGGAAGGTCCATTCCCGTCCCTGGCAGAGGAGAGTGGCCATTGCTACATCAGTCTACCTGGGTAAAGGTGGTCACTTTGGAAACATATGACAGAGATTACTGATGATATTTGCAAGTCCATCCCCACCCTCAGCATGGGAAGAAGGGGTATGAAGATTCATCAGTCTCTCTGGGCAATAAGTACTGTCTTGCCCTTCACAGAGTGGATTACTATACACAGCTGCAGCACTGTCCCTACCCTGGCAGAGGAGAAAGTTGAGAGAAGCATCATCAGTTCCAGGGGTAATGTGGGAAGCTTCAGCCTCCACAGCTTACCAACTCCACAGTTGGTAATGCAGATGGGCATTCTCCTCCTTTCATTCTTTCAAGGATGTTACAGGATGCTCTTCTGGGGTCCTGAGCTCCCAAACATATGCTTTAGATAGCTCTGTTTAGATTGATAGCTAATGCAGATGGGCATTCTCCTCCTTTCATTCTTTCAAGGATGTTACAGGATGCTCTTCTGGTCTCCTGAGGTCCCAAACATATGCTTTAAATAGCTCTGTTTTGATTGCTAGCTGCCCTGTAGAATGAGCTGACTGTTTGAATAGCTCACTCAGCTACTTGCTTGCCCCAATCTCTTCATTTTGATCTAATTTTGTATATGGTCATGTTTCTTTTGGAGATGAATATCCAGTTCTCCCAACACAATTTGTTGAATATGCTGTTTTGGTTCCTTACTACACAAACCAGTAAGGAAGAGAAAATCTGCACCAAGAATAAATACATCTAGTTATCCAGATGCCAAGACACCATCAAAAATTTTCAGTACATACCAAGAAACAGGAAGACATGGCCCAGTCAAAGGAAAAAGATAAGCTTCCAGATGACATATAGAAGTTGAGACAACTACTCATAGATTTTCAAATAAATCTTAATAAATTCAATGAGATGGGTAAAGAGGTTAAAGATATGAAGATGACACTGGGTGAACACAAAGAGGAATTTGAAAGCATACATATAAAAATAGCAAATCTTATGGGAATGAAAGAAGCATGTATATAAAAATATCGGATTGCATGAAATGAAAGGCACAATAAATTAAACAAAACATACACTGGAGGAAGTGGATGTGGCTCAAGCAGTTGGGTTCCTGCCTCCCACGTGGGAGGTCCTAGGTTCAGTTCCCAGAGCCTCCTAAAGAAGATGAGCTGATGCAATGAGATGATGTACGTCAATGTCCCTCAATAGATTTGGGAAATTTTCAGCTATTACTTCTCAAGAAGAAAGAACATTCATAAACATCTATGCACTTAATCAGGTCATCTTAAAATACCTGAGGCAAACACTGGAAAACCTAAGTGGAGAAATAGATATCTCTAAAATTATTGTGTGGGACTTTATTACACCATTACACCATTATCACTATTAGACAAGCATCTCGACAGAGGATCAATAAAGAAACAGAGACTTTGAATAATACATTAGAAGATCTGGACCTTTAGCCATATAAAGAACACTGCACCCAAATACAGCAGGTTATACATCCTTCTCAAGCGCATATGGATCATTCTCCAGGATAGACTGCATGCTGGGCCACAGAACAACTCTCAATAAATTTAGAAAGATTGAAATTATACAAAGTAATATCTTGGACCATAAGGGAATGAACCTGGAAATCAGTAAGGAACAGGAAAAGAGATTAGGCACAAAGATATGGAAGTTAACATACTCTCAGACAATCAGTGGTTCAAGGAGGAAATTGCAAAGAAATAAAAACCTATCTTGAAACTAATGAAAATTACAACAAGAATATCAAAATCTATGAGATGCAGCAAAAGAAGGCCTGAGAGGGAAATTCATAGACATAAATGCCTATATTAAAAAAGAAGAAAGAGCTAAAATCAAAGACCAAACAGCACACCTGGAGGAATTAGAAAAAGAACAATAAATTAACCATAAACAAGTAGAAAGAAGGAAATAACAAAGATTAGAGCAGAGATAAATGAAATTGAAAATAAGAATGCACTAGAAAAATAAACAAATTCAAAGCTAAAAAGAGACAAACCCTGAGCTAGACTAACAAAGAAAAGAAGAGAGAAGATGCAAATCAATAAAATAAGAAATGAGAAAGGGGATATCACCACTGATCCCATAGAAATAAAGAGTATTATGAAAGGATATTTTGAAAAATTGTATGCCAACAAGATAGATAAGCAGCCTACATGGATAAAAGAAGAAAATGCTGAACCCAAAACCCAATCACAAGTAATGAGATAGAATTAGTCATCGAAAACCTCCCAACTATGAAGAGCCCAGAACAAAATGGCTTCACAGGTAAATTCTACAAAATTGTAGAAAGAACTAAAACAACTCCTGCTTCAAATCTTCCAAAGTATAGAAGTTGAGGGACCATTGCCTAAGTCATTCTACGATGCCATCATCACCCTAATACCAAAGCCAAAGATGCCACAAGAGAGGAAAATGGGCCAAATCCTATAATGAACTTAGATGCTAAAATCCTCAACAAAATACTTGCTAATCATATTCAACAATACATCAAAGGAATTATATACCATGAACAAAGGGGTTTCATCCCTGGAAAGCAATGATGGTCCAACATAAAAACATTAATCAATGTAATATACCGCATAAGCAGATCAAAAGAAAAAAAACACATGATCATCTATATAGCTGCAGAAAAAGCATTTGAAAAAATATGGTCCCTTGATAAAAACACTTCAAAATATAGAAGTAGAAGGAAACTTCCTCAACATGATAGAGGGTATACTTGAAAAACCTACAAGTAACATATTATTCAATGATGAAATCCCAAAAGCTTTCCCTCTAAGTTCAGGAACAAGACAAGGATGCCCACTTTCACCACTCTTATTTAACATGTGTTAAAAATACTTGGTTGAGCACTTAGACAAAAAAAATATACAAAAGTCCTCCAAATTGTAAATGAAGAAGTATAAATTTCACTATTGCAGATGACATAATCCTATACATAGAAAGC